>JAOTAY010021382.1:0-10776 GCA_025629805.1 Erythroxylum baracoense | reverse complement strand
CAATCCTTATTCAATTCAATTGTTACATCAACTTTAACTTACTAGTAATTAGAGTCTTTCAGATAGAATAACAAAATCAGAACTTTATATTGTCATCAATGATACTCAAAAGTATTGCAAACAACAATAAAAATAATAATACATCAGTGTTGTAATTAAACAAATACATACTCATATGAAAAATACTCCCACTAGTAAAGCAAAGGTCAACAGTTGGTCTTAGCAGCTACCCATTCTACAGCTGACCATTTTTAGTAGATGATGAAACTAATACTAGTTTGCTTCTGCCCATCTCATTCGTACTATCTTCCTCAGACTACACTAAACTCACACTTCTCTAACCTCAGACCTTGTCGAATCAAAAGTTTACCACTCTTAAGTCTAATGGCTAATACTTTAACACTTCTCTAACCTCAAACCTTGTCGAATCAAAAGTTTGCCACTCTTAAGTCTAATGGATAATACGTTAATTGTAGGGCTTACCTTAGTTTCAAGAGATGATGTGTCAACCAAGTAACCCAACCACATCAATGAAGACTAGAGCATGGATCAGAGGACAGTGATGGCTAACCAACACAACCCCTTCAACGAACGATCAATCGCGAATTTGGCCAGTGCAACCATTTGTGAACCCTTCCTGAAGATGCGTGAACCAAGCACGAAGACTCGACTGGAATGGCCAATGATGAAGATGTGTAGAGTCTCAGAGAGGGGAGCGATGATGGGAATCCCTTTCTGTACAATTTTCTTTTATTTTACGAATTTTACTTTCTTTATTTTTACTTTAAGAATTTAAAAAATTTTGGGTCTTCTTGATCCAAATAATTTAATCTTCCATATGTGGCATTTTTTAAATGACAATTGTGCCACGTTGGCTACATGTAACGACGCGTGTAAACACGCCGTAATTTTTGTCCAAAAAAGTCTTTAATTGATTAGACCCGTGAAGTGGTAGCCCTTAAATTAGCTAGTTTGGAGTTAATGTTCTAAATTGATCAAACTCAAAAAGATTAAGCCCCAATTTGGGCTTTTGGCCTAATTTAATATAGTGGTCTTACCTACACCCCTCTCTGTCAATCACGTGCAATAGAGTTATCGACAATCTCTCTATCTCCTAAAAAAATAGCAGTAAGGGATGAGTTGCCTACTTAGTAAGGGTAACTGACTATACCCTTAAAATCAAGTAACTAAATATGTATATATAGAAATTAGTTAAATGATTAAAACATACATATAATATTAAAATACACAACAATACTCAGCCTATCCGAACACTCAACAAATATAAAAAATTTAATCACAATAATGATTACTACTAATATTATTTTATTACTATCATTTATGCTTTATCTCATTATTAACTGAATTTTCTAGGCCCTGCCTAACCTAGTAGGCATACATTCAATGGTCTGCTAGCTTATCTCTATTCATCATAATCACTTGCTAAATGGAAACATAATTTTATTTATAAATATCAACACAAGGTACCTTAATTCCTCAATCTAATTTAGTAACCGAGTAACACTCCAGTACCTAACCATGGGCACAAGATACCCTCAAGACTTAGGATATCTTGATTCCACTATAGTACCTAGCCATCAGTACAGGACATTCTCAGGACTCAGGATGCCCCAGTACCTGCTCCACAGACAGGTACCTAGCCATCACTCACTTATCAATCTATGACCATTGAACATAGTGTATCCTAAGAAAGCCACATATTCACAATTTACAAAATTCATTCTTAACCTATTATAAGCTAGTCTTTATTTAAACTCATGAATGTGATTTATTTACCCTAATATTCTTGATTATACTCATGCATGACTGCAAATTTTAACTATCAAATTTCTCATTGAATTATCAAGCGATACACCTTATAATATGTAATAAAATATAAATGCAAGATATTTTGTAATTTGTTAATTAGTTATGTAGTAAATACACACAATTCATAAATTTTATAAATCCATATATGTAATTATTATTCGTTGATAGATGCATATTTGACTATAATTATATACTAATACTTGATGTATTTTGCTTGATATTTTGTAATTTTGTTGTATTTTTGGTATTTAATTCCCTCCAAGTGCATTTATAGGTTATAATTGCCTTCATAGACTAAAAGAAGAAGAATTCAGATGAAAACATGGTATAAAACGAAGTTTTGAAGCAATTTAGAGATACATGGTCGTGTGTGCCCATGTAAGTCCCAATGCCCATTTAGAATAATGAATTTAGGTGTTTTTTAATTATACACGGTCTCTTACACGCCTGTGTAGCAAACCATGTATGTCCTAAAGTCCTAAATTTTACTATAGAAGGACATGAGCAAAGGCAAACAAAGAGGAGCAAAATTTAGCAGTAAACTTAAAAAGTGAAACTTTTAGAGAGGTGAAGATTTTGATCTAGAGATGAGGAAAACATGAATTTAAGTTCAAAAGAGATCAGATAGAAGGCTACATCAAATCCAAACTTGCAAGAAAAACTAATAGAAGAGAAAGGGAGATTTAGAATTATGAGTTCTTTGTTTTCTATTAGTTTTCATGCATGTTTATATTTGATTTCATTTTCTATTATGAGTTACTAAATGATTTTTGGCGTGTAGGTGTAATGAACCCTAGTTGTGATATAATATGTCTTAATCTTTTATTCATTGCAATTTTGATTGATTTATTGTGATTAAATTATGTGTTTTATGGTTATTCTAATATATCTAGAATGTTAGTTCATGATTTGATTTCATATAATTGAGATTGAGAAATTCTTTGTATGAATAGATCTACCATAATTGAAAGATTTAATTGCAAACCTAGAGATAGGTTGATATAAATCCTTTAGATTTGGATTAAACCTAATCGCAGAATTCATAAATTAAGAATGCAGTCGTAAGGATTTTAACTAGAAAGATTTCTTTTAATCAATCGATGGATTAGTTGTTAGAAATCGAGAGAGAGTTAGTAACATAAAATAGGAATTTTCACGGTCCAATAATCAATGAATTAAGTGCATGATAAAAGTTAATTAATTAATGATTTTTAGCTCCAGCACCTAGACACTAATCTTTGATATTGCTTTTTCTAAGTAATTTGCGTAGTCTTCTGCATTCATTATTGTTTCTAATTTTAGTTTATTTGCTTAATTTTTAATTTTAATCAAAAACAAATATTTAATTTGTATGATAGATAATAGGAGAAGGGTAATTACTAATACTTACTGCCTTTGTAGGATCAAGCCGTACTTGCCTGAGCTAGCTACAGCTACACTATGCACTTACAGTTAATTTAATTGTTGATATAAAGAAAAACATCATTCAAGTTTTTGGCTTCATTTTCAGGGATTGTAATACTAAGCAAGCCTAGATTCTAATAATCTAACCATTATTTTTGTATTTATTATGCATTTGGTTAATTTAATTATTGATATAAAGAAAAACATCGATCAAGTTTTTAGTTCTATTTTCAGGGATTGTAATATTAGGAAAGCCTAGATTCTAATAATCTAACCATTATTTTGTATTTATTTTATGTCATTGTATTTTATTTTTATTGTATCATTGGCTTATTCATTCAATTATCTTCTAAACTTCTCTACTTTAACTTTGAGTTATTTTCAAGATTTACAATTCATCATTATAGCCATAGCTCACAGTGGAAGGATGGAGTATTTAGTATTATTGTGGGAGCCATGATGAGTCATCACAATATATAATATCACTATATTGGAATGAGTTATTTCCTCATATGTTTTCAAAAGCCCAATCGATGTCCAGGCCATTGACATTTGTGGGAATCATTATTAAAATCAGGAATGTCAGGCAGCAAACTATATATGGGAGCAACTAAAACATATACAACCAACCTCAAGGTGCATCATATGAAAATAGTGTTGAAAACCTTACGCATATGGATGGAATGACTATGCTCCAACTGAATACGTAAAATAAGAGCAACTAGGATGACCAAATTTGTTCAAGAATTAAACATAGACATCAGAGAATAGAGGCTTGTATACATAATATGGTAAATCAAGTTAATCAACTAGCAAAGATATTATCTGATGAATTATAAGGGAGTTTGCCTAGTATTACTGAAATATATCCTAAATATCGTGGAATGGCAATCACCCTTAGGAGTGGAAAAGGGCTTCCAAAAGAGTATGAAGAAGGAAAAAGTATCACAGATAAAATAATGGAACTCCTTGCCAAAAGTAAAGCTAGCCAATGCAAAATCGAAATATCTTGAGCATAACACAAAATATTATTTTGGCTTATTAACACAGTAGAGTGAAGAAGAGGTAAAGGTTGGCTTCATGAATGAAGTAACATTTCAAAAAGAGATAATAGAGATAGTAGAGGAAGAAGAACAAGAGGAAGACTCTATCCAAAAAGAAGAAATAGAGGAGTGGCAGGAGATAATTGAAGAAAACGAGTCAGAAACCTTTTTCCAAGAAGAGAAACAAGAAGAGTGGAAAAAGGTAGTTGAGGAAGAACCAATGGAGGAACTATATAAGGAAACTATTGATGAGTCATTGGTAGTCACCTTAAGTATGGAGGGTTCCCATTTCCTCCATGATAAACTACATGTGTCAATCGAAGATTTAGGAAGTTTTGTGATCCTTTATTTTATTAATAATTTTTCACTGAAAAGGACATTAATGCGTGTGAATGGATTTATTAATTTAATAAATTATGTTCTTTTTATCATCTTACTTCATGTGATTTACTTACAGACTATGAAACCGCTATATGGAGAAACAGGTGGAACTAAGCCACTGATCATAAATCTTAGATGACAAAAATGTACAGGGTACGTCAAGGTAACAATGTTAAATAAGCAATACATAGGAGGCAACCTATAAATTAGGATAGACTTTATTTTAAATTTTATATTGTTTCTATTTTCATATTTTGTATTTATTTTCTTTATTTCTATTTTATTTTCTTTTTATCTTTTTATCATTTTTCTTTATAATTTTTAAGGATATTAGTCTAATATTGGATGGATAGTCCTAAAATCAGAAAATAATATTACTCAAAGAAGTACCAACTCAACTTTCTAACTTGCTTATATTATGTACATTAGGGACAATGTACAAATTTTAAGTGTGGGGAAGGTAATAATAATTTTCTTAAGTTTATTATGATCTTTATGATTAAAATTTATTAACTGATATTCTGAATTAGTTGAAATCTATCCATCAGTACTTTATTTCATTATTAAATATTGATTTGAATTAGTATGTAAAGGATGAAAGTTGGAATAAAATTGCTTTTATAAGTCATATTGTTAGTAATCATTGAGATAGTTGAGTTGAATGAAAATTGCATATTATTTAAGCATATATAAACAATTCTTTTTGTAAGCTTTTGAGTCTAAGAACAAAATTCAAAGATATTTCAGGCTCTTTATTTCTTTCATATGTGTTATCATGCATAGTGGGATAATTTTGGAACTTGCTTTTATTATGCATACTGAGATAATATTTTGTTAAGTTAGAATCGTTGAAAAGATAAAGACATTTAGATTCAATACTTGTTTTTGCCTATTTATTTGATAATTACCTTACCCATAATTTATCTTTAGGAATAACCAAGTTGCGTCTTAACCATATTCTTTAATTATAACCCAATTATCAACCTTTATCATATTTTTTGAAGCCTTTGTATTGTTTTGAACTCTGAGGGTTATTTACATTACTTGCTTATTTGAAACTTGAAATTTTGAAAGGTCTAATGTTTATTTAATTATGGTACATGATGAATGCTTGCAATTAATTTGAAAAAAAAAGCATAGAATAAGAAAAGAAAAATATATAGTACTAATGGATTCACAATGAATGGACCTATATATATTGTGAACAGTTTTCTTGTAACGTCTCTTTAGTAAATTTCGCTCAAATCTACCCTTTTTGTTATTCTGATCATACCATACTTACAACCCTATAAAGACCTTTGATTTTTGTTTCTAATTTCCTTATAAGTGGTGGAGATGTGATAATTTTACAAGCTTATGGCAAGAATTTTACCATGCACTGAATTGAGAGTTTGATGCTTTTCACCCTAAACACTTGAGTGCGTTGAGTGAAATCTTAGTAAGGGTGTAATGGTTTATTCTTTTGATTTTAATGAGATTATTAACATGATTACTATTTATATTGACTTATGAAGTTAGTTCTTGAAAAACTTGATTCTAATTGTATGTTAATTTGATTAATATGATTTGATGATTTAAAGTATGGATGGACATGTTGAAATTATTGAAGGAAAGATGTTGTAAAGTTGATAATTTAGGTTATGATTTGCTTGAGGATAAGAAAAAGCTTAAGTACAGGATATTTGATAGATGCATATTTGACTATAATTATACACCTATATTTGATGTATTTTTCTTGATATTTTATAGTTTTGTTTTATTTTTGATACTTCATTCTCTCTAGGTGCATTTAAAGGTTATAATTGACTTTATGGACCAAAAAGAGAAGAATTCGAATGAAAACATGGCATAAAACAAAGTTTTGAAGCAATTTAGAGATACACGACCATATGTGTGCCCATGTAAGTCTCAGTGCCTGTGTAGAATAGTGAATTTAGGTATTTTTTTAATTATACGTTGTATCTTACATGCTCATGTATAGACCATTTATGTCTTAGAAATCCTAAATTTTACTATAAAAGGACATAAGTGAAGGCAAACAAAGTGGAGCCAAATTTAGTAGTAGATTTGAGACGTGAAAAGTCCAAAGAGGTGACGATTATGATATAGAGACAAGGAAAACACTAAGTTAACATTAAAAGAGATCTGATAGAGGGCTACATTAATTCCAAACCTGCAAAAAGATCTAATAGAAGAGAAATGGAGATTTAAAATTATGAACTTTTTTGTTTTCTACTAGTTTTCATGCATGTTTATATTTGATTTTTTTTCTATTATGAGTTACTAAATGCTTTTTAGTGTTTAGGTGTGATGAACGCTAGTTTGTGGTACAATATGTCTTAATCTTTTATTTAATGCAATATTTTGATTGATTTATTATGATTCAATTATGTGTTTTATGTTTAATCTAATATATCTGAATATTAGTGCATAATTTGATTTCATATAATTAAGATCGAGAAATCCTTTGTATAAATATCTTTACCATAATTGAAAGGATTTCATTGCAAACCTAGAGATAGGTTGACATAAATCCTCTGGATTAGGTTCAGGTTGACATAAATTCTCTAGATTAGGGTCAAACTTAATAATGGAATTCATAAATCGATAATGCAATCCTAGGGCCTTTAACTGGAAAGATTTCTGTTAATCAACCGATGAATTAGTTGTTAATAGTCTCAAGAGAGTTACTACCATAAGATAGGAATTTTTACGGTCCAATAATCAATGAAATAATTGTATAATAAATAGTTAATTATTTAGTGATTTTAAGGGGGATTCATCATCTAGACATTAATCTTTTGTATTGATTTTTCTAAGTAATTTCCTTAGTCTTTTGCATTTATTATTGTTTTCAATTTTATTTTATTTGTTTAAGTTTTATTTTTAATCAAAAACCAAATATCCAATTTCCAAGCTAGATAATAGGAGAATGATAATTACTAATACTCACTGTCTTCATGGGATCAACCTATACTTGCTTATGCTAGCTAGAGCTATGTCGTGCACTTGTGACTAATTTAATCATTAATATAAAGGAAAATATCAAGCAATAATTAATTAAATTAATGGCTAATTCAAAATATGATTCACTACAAAACAAGTTATTGATAACAAATAGTATTCTAAGAGTGTAGTCTAAGGTTGTCCTTACCTGATTTTCGGACTTAACTAATTGAATAGTCCAATCTACTTTTTAATCTGCCCTTTGGAGCTAGACATTACAAAATTCTATTGGATTTAGTTTAAAAAAATTTTCAAACTAGTTACACTTAATAATCCAACATTATTCCCCTTTCCACTTTATTCTTAATTAATCCACCATAATTACTAAAATAACTTAACTATTAAAAGTCTTATTTTACCCACATTTATTTTTATTATTACAAAAATACCCTTATCGGAATTAAATTCCATTTTTACCCTTAATGTTTACATTTCTTATTTTTACACCTTAATATATCTTAAATTTCCCAAAATTGTCTTCTTCTTCACCCTCTCCTCTTCTTCATCCTTTTTTTTCTTATTTTCTAGTCACCTTTTCACCATTTTTATTTTCCCCATGAATTCAAATTGTTGCCCCAAATAGTCACAATATACTGTGTAGTTATAAACTATTGTAGGATGACTACAACTCACAAATAAAAGGCATATAATTGTTGCCGAAAATTTTACCTATATGAAGTTCCATGATTTTTTAAGGGTCAGTTATTAAACACCATAATTTCCTCACAATTTACTGTAAAACAAACAAAATAAGAGAATACATAACAAAAGCTTCACATGCAAGAGAAAGATGGTGTATTTAAACACTTATAAGATGGAAAACAAATGGAGAGGAAGAAGAAGAAGATAGCTTTTTCTTTTGGTTGCTTATTACCGATTTACTGTCTTCTTATTTATACTCCTATGTTTTAATTTGTTTTATGTGCTAGGTTGGTTTTGTTAAAGTTTGAATCTTTTTTCTCCTTTTTGTTGGATTTATAGTTCTCCTCCATTAAAAGAATTTGATCTTAAAAATTAAATTATGTATCTGATGATCCAACAAATGAGCATACTGACATCCCTCAAACAGATGAGCAACTAGGCATTCAAAACAGGCCTCAAAGTGCACCCTACAAGAATACTTATAATTCAGAGTGGAGCAATCCTTATGCTTATGGATGTATTAATTATGCTTGAGCTAAATCCTTACAACAACAACAATAACAAGAAATTCTTATTGATGTAATATCGCAATATCTTGCCAAAAGTGAGAATATTTGTTGTAAATTTGAAGAGATATTTTCTTCACTTGAATATATTGAGTATAATACAACATATTATTTGAGCTTATTAATGCCTCAGAGTGAAAAAGAGATGAAGGTCTATTTCATGAATGAAATGGCATTCCAAGAAGACAAGGGGGTAACTGATGCTTTAAAAGAGAAAGACAAATAGATGACAAAGGAAATAGAGGAAGAATAGAAAGAGAAAGCCTTTGTCAAAGAAGAGGAAGTAGAGAAGTGGCGAAATATGATTAAAGAAGAAGAAGAGGAAAATGCTTTGTCTAGGAAGAGGAAGCAAAAGGATGGACAAAGGAAATTGAGGAAGATTAAAGGAGGAGCCAATTGAGGAAACTATTAATGAATCATTGGTACTTACCTCTAATATAGAGGGTTCCCACTTTCCATGAGACAAATTGTTTGATTCAACTGAAGATTTAGGAATTTTTTTATTCCTTATTTTCTTAACTATTTGTTATTGAAAAGGACATAATATAGTTGATTGGATTTATAAATTTAATGCATTATTTCATTATTATTATCTTACAACATTTGGCTTATTTATAGGTTATAAAACCCCTACGTAGAGAAACGGGAGGAAGTAAGTCATTAATCATTGACGCAGGGTGATGGTAAGTGTGAAAGGTACATTGAGCTGATAACGTTAAATAAGTTTGACTTGGGAGGTAACTCAAGCATTATGATATGTTTCATTTTTATTTCATATTTTTTCTATTTTTTATGTTAGCATAAGACTTTAATGTTATTTTTATTTTCTTTTATCTTTTTATCTATTTTTATTTATACTTTTACAAGGATTATTGTACCTAGTATCAAATGGATCCCTCATCTAGAATATGAAATTCTTATTACTCAAGGAAGTACCAAATTCCTGTACTTTCCACTTTTTATTTTAATACTTATATTGTGTACATTGATGAGAATGTACAATTTTAAGTGTGGAGAAGGGATTTCTTAACCTTATTATAATCTTTGTTATTATATCTTATTAACTGATATTCTAAATTAGTTAAAATATGTCCATAAATATTTTATTTCTTTATTGATTATTGATTTGAATTAGTATGCAAAAGGGTGAAAGTTAGAATTTGTTTTTTTAAGTTATATTATTAGGAGACATTGAAATAGTTAATTTGAAAGAAAATTGTATATTATTTACACACATAAGATTTTTTTTGGTAGACTTTTGAGCCTAAAAGCAAATACATGAATTTTTAAGCTCTCTTATTCTTTCATGTCTGTTATCATACACAGTTGAATAATTCTAGAACTTGCTTTTTTGTCCATATTGAGACCAATAGTTTGTTAAATTAGAAGCATTGAAGTGATAAAAGAACTTATGTTCAACAATTGTTTAGCCTATTTTCCTAATAATTACCCTACCATATTTTATCCCTTAGGAGTAACCAATTTTGAGCCTAACCCTTTTTTAATGATCATAAGACCATTATTAGCTTTTAACTTTTTTTCTTAAAGTCATGTTATTGTTTTGAATCTTGGAAGTATTTAAAATTACCTGATTGCTTGAAATTTGAATTTTAAAAAGGTTCAATATTTTCATAATTGTGGTATATGATGGATGATTCAAAAAAAATGTTGCGAGCATAAAAAAATTTAAAAAAGAAGTTTTTGAATTATGGTACCAATGGATTCAAGTTATAAAGGGCCTATATCATGAAAGATTAACGGGACGTTTGATTTGAGGGTAGGTTGGCTATAGATATAGGTATAATAGTAGAAGGGGATGGGAATGGCTATGAAAAATAAAAAATGATGTTTGGTTTGTAACTTGGGTTTCTGTATTAATACCAATAATGTTGTTTGGTTTGTTG
>JAOTAY010021381.1:0-32951 GCA_025629805.1 Erythroxylum baracoense | reverse complement strand
ATTCGAAATTGGAAAACCTAAGGAAATACAAGCATGAAATTAATCCTAGAACAACCATACCCATGCTTTTCCCTAAGCCATTTGAACCTAAAACCATCAAAAATCCGAAATTATGGAGACAAGATTTTACCTTGAATCTCCACCCACGAAAATTGCTTCTTGCCTCTAATGGAAGATTAACCTTTCTCTTTCTTTTCCCTTCTTGATAAACTCTTAAAAACTCCTTTCCTAAGGCAATGAAAAGTGAACCCTAATCTTTTCTTCTTCACTTCTTCTCTTCTTCTCTCCACCGAAACACGCTCTTCTTTATCTTGTAAAAATGTTGTTCTTCTTCTTTCATTTCACAACAACTCCCTAGTCTTCTTTCTTTCTTTCTTTTACAAGAAACTAAAAGACCTAAATGCCCCTCCTTATAAGCCTTAACCTTTAACAACTTAAGTGATCTTCCCAAAATGTCCCTACACAAACTTGTTCTTTTAATTCTACCTAACACCATATACTTTCTAACTTAATCTTAATTTCTCCTCTTAATACCCTCAATCTAAAAAAAAATTTCTACACCCAAAGACGTTCTAATTAAATCCTAACTACAACAAATCAATCAAATTAAACCCCAAAATAAACTGAACACATGCTTATTAGTAAGAAAAGAATCGGGGCCCAATAACAATCGTGGCCTTGCAGGCTATGATCGTGGGCCACATACAAACCTTCTATCACAATCGTGGCATATGGGCCACGATGGTGGGCTAAATCCACTGCTTCTGTCACAATCGTGGCTCGTTGTGCCACAATCGTAGGCCGTTGTTTCAACTCGAATGTCTCCGAAACTTCTCCATTTTTCGATGTTGACCCTGAAACACTAACAAGCATATCAAGGTACCTTAAAGACATAATAATTAAGTTCAAAGGCTTGTACTAACTTGTAAAAACACTTAAACACAATTAATTAACAAACTAACGCAACTCTCACCTAAACACATACTAAACGATTAAGTTAACAATTAAATACATATCAAACTAAGCCCTAAAATATGATGTAATTCACACTATCAACATCCCGATACTTAAACATTTGCTTGTCCTTAAGCAAACAAAATAACAAACACACAAAAATTCACATAGCACACAATGTAGTAATGAGATAATGGCTTCAATTTCACAAAATAAATTTAATTTTAAACATAATTATTCGAGTCATTTCAAATCATTAACATGCAAAATCTGTTTCTTGGGGCTTTGGACTAAATATACATATTAATCTAAACTCAAGTGTTAAATTGTTTACCCTTTTTAATTGCACACATACATTAATAATTCTTTGATCATTCAGACTCTGTAACTACTCTTAGGTACGTTTTCATGAAAAGTCAAGCTATTACAAGTTAGGTAGGTTTTTATTCGAAAACACATTTTATTTTATTTATATTTTCACTTTTTGTTGTGAACATGGAATTAGTCTTTTTACGCGGAGGCAATCATTGGTAATGAATGTCGATTCGGTTACTCAACTAAGTCATGTTTTTTGTTAAGTTGCTTAGTTGGAATGTCATTATGCGAAGGTACACATTTGTGATGCTTGTTGATCCGATTACTTAGGTACATCACGTTCTTAACCAACTATTAACTCTATTCATAACCTGAAGGCCAGAGAAATAGTTATTTATTTAAAATTAACACACTTTTTTTATTACCTACCTTATTGCTTTAGCTACTTTTTTCCATGAAAAAATACTAGCAAAGATACCTAGGTCAAAAGGCCTCACATTATGAATGAATGTGACAATTTAGAGGGTGACAAACCAACACTAAATCGTAATTAAGCTTCATATTTAACCCAAGACCCCAATTCACTAATTTTGCGAGCTAATGATTCTTCATAACCTAATAGACTCTATTCAAAATTAAATCAATTCCAATCTATCTAAGTCATTGACACATTCACATAATTCAGAACATATAACCTAATAACTATCATACAATATGCAAAATCACATTCAAAGCAAAACACATAACCCTCCCCACATTTGAACAACACGTTGTCCTCAATGTGAGAAGGGAACAAACAAACACATAAGGACAGAAGAAACATAAATTAGAGTACAAAAATAAAAAATAAAGACTAAATTTAAAAGGAAAGGGGTTAGAACAAAGCCTCATGATAATGGAGGCAGGGATGGTGTTGGAGGTGGCAGCTGAACGTCCTGAGCCTTGAAATAACGATGGATACAACGTATGTCCTGGCTCTAACGTTGTTGAGTTCGGGCCATCTCTTTCATCCTTTTGGAGTTCTCCGCGAGTGTATCTGTAATTACCTTGATGTTTGCAGAGATTGTATCTAGTACTTTCTTTTACCCAGTTCTTCTGTTTCTTCTTCCTCCTTAGACTCTTCACTAGTCGATTCCTCTTTTGCCTGCTGAGGCGGCGTTGTACTCAAACTCACCTGACTAGCCCTGATCTTAACATGCATCTTTTGACTGATATCTCAAAGTTCCATGTTATGAGACTTAAGGATTTTAGCCATAGATGATGATGATTTAGGAAGTCTAGGAGATGGACAGTTAAACCACTACAGTCCATGCCATAATACTCAATAGTGGCGGAAACTAAGTACCCCATACCTAAATTATTGGTCCTTTTGTGTAGAGTCGCAACAATAGTGTTCAGCACATGTGTGGAAGTGCACACTAGAATGTTGTGATCTATTCACCACAATATGAAGAGTTCCTTTTTTTGAACACTTGTTAGTTTTTGATTTATCAAAAACTAGTTGACATATGAATTTGTGCAATAACAAGTGCTCATAGGTCCTTATGCTTTTGGCATTGAATTGCTCTAACCCAATGAGCTCATTCTAATAGTAAGAAGTATGAAAATCATCATGCTAATCGATAATGGAAGATTTGGGAAACCCACACATATCGCACATGATTTCAATGTTTAGTTTATAAGCTCATCCTTGCAACCTAAACCACATTTCTTTAGAGTTCCTAGGTTCGTAGGAAAGGGAAATAAAGAATTCTAAAGTAAGCTCCTCGTAAACAGGAAATTGAAAACGCATGAATTTTGCCTATTGAATTCTTTCTGTCAATTTCTCTACCCTGTCGCGCAGTTCTAGCCTATCAAATGTATCAAAATTAAAATATTTAGGGACTAAAATTTGTTTAGCATTGAGGGATTGAAAATGAATGCCTTCCTCCTCTATGTAGATCGGGAAGGTTGCTCTGACGTCCGCTACTCTATTTCTTCTCCCACATCCCGAGACTTGATTTTGTCACGATGATTGATCCCGCTTGGCTGATTGTTTAATGCATGGCATACTGGCTTGTAAGTATGTAGAAGTTAGAAGAGAATGAAAATTTGAAATTTTGGTAGAGAGAGGTGAGAGTGTTTGAAGGTTCTAAACTTAGAGAGATAAAGTAAAAATAAAAATGAGTGAAAAAATGAAGTTAGAAATGACTATATAGGTGGATAAAGGGTAAAATGATAAAAAAATGACTTTAAAAATCATGTGTCCCCTTTTTACCCTGCCGCAGACCATGATTTGGCTTATAAAATTTCCACCAATTTTAATTTTCTCTTATTTTGTCCTTCTCCACTTTTCCAAAATCACTTCTTAACTCTTTATGGCCCTTTCACCTCTCTTTTGCTTACTCCCTCGACCATCAAATTTATGTTGAAGTCCTCTGCCTTCCTGATTTTATTTGGAAATGAAATAACCTAACTACGAAATCCAAACTTTCTAAAAGCAATCAAAGGAAATAAAATTCCATGGGTTGCCTCCTATGGTGCTTCTTTTAATGTCAGTAACTCGATGCTTTTCCTTTACTCACAGTGGTTCAAATGATTGGTGTAATGGTAGTGCAGTCAATGACCTCACAATTTACACATGAGCGTTCATGCGCTGGATTCCACCTTCCTTGTGATTCTCCTTCCTTCGCCTTCTTATATGCGATAGGTTCTTTCTAAATGCATTCCCAGGATCTCAATATCATTCCATTGTCCTCGAGGTTCGGGTTTCTTGATATTAGTTGGAAGTAAAGGAGAACTATTGTCTTTCTTTGACATTTTGAAGGTCATTTGTTGCTTTCCTACCCTCATAGTTAGTTTAACCCTATCAATGTCAATTATTGAGCGAGTAGAGGCCAGGAACGGTCGTTTAAGGACTATAGGGGTTTCCACATCTTCTCCAATATCCAATATATAAAAGTTTGTGGGAAATGTAAATTTATTAATTTGTACTTGCACATCCTTAATAAATCCCTTCGGTTGATGAACTATTCTGTCGGTCGTCTTTACTAACATCTTTGTGGGTTCTAACTCTCCTAACCCCAACTTTTGACTAAAAGTATAGGGCATCATATTGATACTCACTCCTAAATCTGTAAATACTGACTCCATTGATACTGCAAGGATTGTAATAATCCCCTGGGGTTCTCTTTCTTCTATGCTATGTTAGGGTTTTCTTCCTATATACACTCCTTAACCTTCTTCTTGATTGATTCCTTTAGTGTGAAACTCGTTTGTATATGTTCTGTTATGTCCTTAACTTGTTTGATTCAACCTCCTTAAAATTCCTCATTGCCCTACTTGAAATTGACTTCCGCTTGTTAGAATAGGGTATGGAATTTCAAGTCAAGGTTCCTTGATTGGCTCAATTACGAGCTCAATTAGAAGGAATTCCATAATTACTTGTCCTTCTCCCTTGTCTTCATCTTCCTTCGCATGTTTAAGTTTCTTTTCCTGGGTCTGAGTGATGTCCATGATCCGTTCCTTTAGGTTAGACTCGATATTGCTTGGAAGGTTTCCTGCATTCTGAGTAGATATTACCTCCGCTAGTTGACCTACTTGGACCTACAAATTATGTATTAAAGAGGTATGGTTCTTGGTGACTTACTCGAATTTACTTTCAAGCATTCTATGTGCATCCTCCATGCCTCCAATTTTATTTAAAATCTTATCCAACTTGGATTATATTGAGCTTGGTTTATCTTGTTGGAAGCCTGATTGTCCATAAGGTCTAAACTGTCCTCCAACATTGTTCGTCCAAGAGAAGTTAGGGTGATACTTCCACCTATGGTTATAAGTGTTGGAGTAGGGATTGTTCCCCCCTCCTCATCCATATTGAGCTCCCAAATAATTCACTTGCTCAGGATCACTTTCCTTCATCAAGTAACAGTCCACTGTATCATGGTTCATTTATCCACAGAGTTCACACTTGAGTTGCACGACTTTCACTGGAGCTGAGGATGAAGCCTTCATATTATTGAGTTGTTGAGTCAAGTTATCAATTTTCGCTTGCATTTTCATCATTTGATCGACAGCCACAATTCCTTTTATCTTTCGAAAGGTAGTAGTTTGTCTACACCGCTCGTTCGTCCACAGACAACTATTATTCGCCATCTCCTCTATCAGCTCTTCCACTTCATCAACCATCTTGCTCATCAATGATCCTCTTGAAGCTGCATCGATCGTGCCTCTCATATGTGGGGTTACTTTGTTATAGAATGTTTGCAATAAGAATTCCTTAGGTAAGTTGTGGTGTGGGCATTTCTATTGAAAATCCTTATATCGTTCTCACGCTTCATAGATCAATTCCCCGTCATTTTAGTGGAAGTTAGTAATTTTCTTGATGATCTTAGTGGTCTTACTCTAGGGAAAATACTTATCTAAAAAGGCACGAACTAGCTAATGAACTAGCTGATCCCACGTTGTGACATTAGCTGGGTTAAAGGAATGATACCAAGCCTTTGCTCTATCTTTAAGGGTAAAGTAGAAAGCCTAATTCTGACCACATCTTTTGACATCTGAGATACTGAAAGGTATCATAGATTTCAAGGAAGTTCACTGTATGTGCATTAGGATCCTCATTTGTCAGTCCATAAAACTGTATGTTCTGTCCTTTTTAGATAAGTATTTCCCCCTGATTAAGACCACCAATATCATCAAGGAAATTACCAACTTCCACCAACTAGTTGATCCCACGTTGTGACATTGGTTGGGTTAAGGGAATGATACCAAGTCTTTGCTCTATCTCTAAGGGTAAAGGAGAAAAGCCTAATTCTGACCGCATCTTCCGACATTTGATGATACCGAAAGGTATCATAGATTTCAAGGAAGTTCACTATATGTGCATTAAGATCCTCGTTTGTCCCATTTGGTGGAAGTTGGCAATTTCTTCGATGATCTTGGTGGTCTTAGTCAGGGAAAAATACTTATCTAAAAAGGCACGAACTAGCTGATCCCATGTTGTGACATTGGCTGGGTTAAGGGAATGATACCAAGCCTTTGCTCTATCTCTAAGGGTAAAGGAGAAAAGCCTAATTCTGACCGCATCTTCCAACATCTAATGATACCAAAAGGTATCGCAGATTTCAAGGGAGTTCACTATATGTACATTAGGATCCTCGTTTGTCAATCCATAAAATTGCATGTTATGTTGAAGCATGTTTAGGAGGGCTGGTTTGATTTCAAATGATATTGCTTGTACGGGTGGCCTAACTAGTCCTTGGTTAGCCACATTCAACCCTTGTCTCATGAAGTCAATAAAGGTCTGTTGTTGACATCCTTGGTTCGCTTCGTGGTCTAAATCTTACTGAAATTCCTCAGCCATTGTTGCTTTTGCGATTTCCTCTTCTTCTTCACGCTGAACTTTCCTAATAGATTGTTCTAATCGAGTGATATCTAAATTTACGGTTTTAGCTACACGACTCGATCTTCTCATGACTCTTGTGTTCATGCAAGAGTACGATTTCAAAAATAAAATAAAGAATGAGAATAAAAATTAAAAACTAACTAAACACCTTAAACTATAGAACTAAACTAATCGCCTCCACGGTAACCGTGCCAAAAACCTGATCGTGGTTTTCCGATGTGTGTAAGTTCTAATTAATAACATCAATAATCCGTAAGCATCCGAGTAGTTTGCGTAGTACCTAAGGTGTCGATCCCGCTAAGAGAGATAATTTAATCCTAAAATATAATGCCAAAACAATTCGCAATAATTCAAAATATAATAAAACTAACGCAAGAATTTAATTCAATCACGCAACTTAATTCCAAGAATCAATTACGAAAATATTAACAAAGTAGCAGTTGCAACACAAACTCAAGAATTAACCTAATGGAACTATTAATTGAGAGAAAGGGAAATTTTTACTTATTTTTAACACTAACCTAATCGATTATGAATTATCGGATTATTGGTCCTTAATGATCTTAGGGTTGATTACTCTCTCTCGAGTTATAACCACTAACCCTAAATTATAAACCCTAATCAAATTATGAAAAATTGCAATTTCTCAATTTACAATCTATCCAAAACCTTAATTAAATTTGAAATTGTCCAATAAACTATCGAGAACATATGCGAGATCTCTCTTCATTTAATTACCGATTTGATTAATTTCTCATTCTTATTAAATCACCTAACTCTCGTTAACCCAATTTAATTATTTTTCATTCGATTCACCCTCTCAATCTATTATCGAATTATGCAATCACAGAAATCAATCACAATAATTCCAATAAACATAAAACAATTAGATTTTATTAAATCAAAGATTAAAAAAACCCGAAGGTGAGTATAGAACATCTCAACATTCATAATCCTATCTTCAAACTGCTATTTCCAATTCTATAAAATAATAAAATGGAAAATAATAGGAAATACGATTCTAAACAAAGACGGGAGGTAGCAATGTCGGAAACTTCTGATCCGAGAAATACGTCGATGTCAGCTTCTTCTCCACTTCTCTCTTCTTTATTCTCTTTCTTAATCTCTCGACAATTCTCTCTAGGGTTTCTCTCCAAAAGTGACTGATGCAAAAGCTCCCTCGTCTTCTTTGTCTTATTTTTTTATATATCTTTTGTGTTCGCGACAGGCCTAGGATTTTTCCGGAGTCTGAAAGGTCTCAAAAATTCCCTCAAAATTTGACGTTTTTTAGTGTCTGTGTGTATGTCCTGCAGGCCACGATCGTGGGCTATATACGAGCCTGCTGTCACGATTGTGGCAGGCAGGTCACGATCGTGGGCCCTATCCTAGGCTTTTGTCATGATCGTGACATGGGCTGACTCTAGTGCTTCTGTCACAATTATGACTCATTGTGCTATGATCGTGGGTCGTTGTTTCGGCTTGAGTGTTTCCGAAACTTCTCCGTTCTTCGATGTTGACCCTAAAATATTAACAAATACATTAAAATACCTCACAAATATAATAATTAAGTTTAAAGACTTACTAACCCATAAAAACACTTCCAGAGATATGCGGTTAACAACTCCACGGTGGAGAAGTGGCAAATGCTCAGCATCGCCAAGCTTCTCAGAGTAGCAACTTTAGTGGGTCCGAAGAAGGAGCGATGGGCCATGACGTCCAGTGGACTAATCATCCCTTTTCTGTTGACCACTTCCACGTACTTCTATGCGTGCAGGTCACGAGTGGTGGAGTACGTGCCCTAAGCCGGTGGCGTTCCCATGTTGGCATCATTGATGGTGCTTGTGCCCTACGTGCCCTCTCACAAATAGCCGTCATAAGTTGGACTAGACCCGAACATAGAGCAAAAATGAAGCCAACGCATTTGAGAGGCGGCAACTATCAAAATTTGCAAGAAAAAAAGTTAATGTTTTTACTAATTTAATATAATATTAAGTATCAATTCCATTAATTTGCTACATCTATAATCTATATTATCAAATATTAAACTTTTATTTTATTAAAAAATTAATTTAACTTTTCTCCTATTTCATATATATTTATACTAGATACGATGTGACGCCATTGACGGGTTTTGGACATTAAGAAGGAGATCTTAACACATTGGACCCTACCAATGCTGGTATACCGTCTAATGCTTCTGCACCAGACACATGTTGGCATGTTTTTATTCGGACTATACGGAGGAACCTAAGTGGAACCTTTGCCAGGTACGAACTCCATATAATGACACAGAACTTGTGTTGATTAGGTTCTCGAACTGCCACTAAATGACACTACCTCTCTATTTCATTGCTTTCAGAAGGTAAAAGTTTGCCATATTGTCGACACTTGTTTTGTGGTTATACACGAAATCTGTACCTAATTGAAATTTTATGGTTTCATGACTTATCTACTACTAACCATTTCTAGTTTTTCTCTTCTTCTTAGATGGTTTGCCATCTTAATTAAATCTTCTTGTGATTTACTGTCTTTCCAGGAAGTAGTTGAACTTCTAGACACAATTACAGACCGCGTCACCAAAAACCTTAAATCATCATTCGACGAATAGCCCTTGTACATATGACCGGAGTTACAATTTGTTCGGTAAACTATTCATCAATTTTCTTAACTATTATTGAAGTTTTCTGCTTAACTCGCAAGCAAGGGACTATCCAGTTGAACAACTATTGATCGATAGACCAACAAGTGTAAGCATATAGTTTTGGCAGACACTGTCACTGTACAGAACAAGGTCAAGCTGCTAGTGGGAGAAACTTCATAACCAGAAAAAGTTCATTAAATCAGTAGTACGAATAAGCAAGTCATTAAAGATTGTAGGAACATGATTTTATTATTGTATATGATTGTAATGCCAAGCATACACAAGTTCTACTTCTTTAGCTTTGGGAAACCATGCCAAGTTTTATTTTAAATATGAAGAACTTGGCAGAATAAGTCCTCTCTTTTTTCCGTATGTAGTTAATACATGCAAGCAATTATCTGTAATAAATTTAGTCACTTTAAGTACGTCTTAAATTCAGTCACTTTAAGTATGTCTTAAATTCAGTCACACTTTTCTTTTTTTTTTTTGATAAAGAGAAGGCAAAAAGCCTAGAAAACAAACTACAAAGGACACATTCTTGATATGGATTTACCAGATTTATCCTGACCTAGTATTGTACTTTTCCCTTCTCGAGAAGTAGTGAATTCATAATGCCCTAATGGAAGACTTAAGGCAAAATTTGTCATCCAGTCACTGGCACAGTTTCCTTTACGATAGGTGTGGGCAATTCTAACCTCCCAAGATCTTTTGATCAAAATTTTGATATTGGAAACTAAGCTTAATTATGCATGTACTATCCACCTCCATAATCACTCTTCTAGCTCCTAAATTCCAAGCCAACTACCCCCTTAAGAGCTCCCCAAAGCTCTTAAGCTATAGCAGCGCAACTACCAATATGAAAGGCGAAACCCTTCTTCCAATTCCCACAATCATCCCTCATCAATCCTTCAACTAAGGCGAGGCTACAAGATGCCTTGAAGGCACCATCGGCATTAATTTTACACCACCCCTCTTTTGGAGCACGCCACCCAATTTGGACCTCATGGTAAGACAATCTCGAGTTAGTTAGTCTACTAATAGCATTAACCTTCACAATATCTTCAACTCAAGCTATAATCACATCCATGCTTGGTTTTGGATGAACCTCAGAAAAAATCTTCTGGTTCCTCCATTTCCAGATGAATGAACAGGTAACTCCAAATATTATGCTCCATTCATTCTCATCATCTGAATATGTATTCTTGGACAAATTGCCAATCAACCAGTTCGTGGGCTCTTCTGATATAAAATCATTCCATAAATGGCAAGGGACAATCTTGTTCCATATTGTTTTAGTTGCTATGTAGTCCCCTAGAGCGCAGACATATAACTCCTCTGCTACAAAAAAACTACCACAATTGGTATCACTACTATTGTGTTGTCTACATCTTTCCAAGTTAGTCAAGAGCTTGCCTTGCAAAGCTAGCCAAAGGAAAGTACAAATATGTTGAGGTCCCTTGAATTACCAAACAATTTTCCAGTGCTTGTCCTGCGGATTCCATAAATCATTACACAACTCTCAGATTTAACAGTAAAATTCCCTATGTCAGTCCATCCATTATATATTCTATCTTTCCCATTATTAGCAAAAGGAGGGCTCATGGCTGCAATATTCAAACATACAAAAGTTGGGAGCCTTGCTTGAAAATTATCTCATTTCCATTGTCCTTCTTCATCGACATAATCCTTCACCCGAATAATGTTCTCTTCTTCAGAAGTAGGATACACTGCCAAATCACAGAGTTTAGTATTTCCATCCCCAAATCCTTCTAAAATTCCCTAAAGCCCACCGAACACCTTTGTACATGATTGACCAAACCTTACAAATGGCTCTCCAAAGAATGAGCAATAACCAATTTGCAATGCCTCAGGGATCTCTTCCACTCCTTAAAGATATTTACCTCTTAAGACCTAAACCCAAAGAGACTGAGGATGAGCAATTACATGCCAAGCTAACTTTATAATAAAAGCTGCATTACTTTCTTTCAAACTTCTCAGGCCAAGACCTCCATGTTCTTTCGGTTGACAAATTTCTTTCCAATTAATCAAGCTCATCTTCGACTCCCCTCCATTAGCTCCCCGAAGAAAGCGACGACAATTACTCTCAATTTGATTAAGAACTCCTTGCGGAATAGATGGAGTTTGCATTGTGTAACAAGGGATATCAAGAATAACTGATTGAGTAAGATTAATGCGTCTGGCCAAGGAAATATTTTGAGTCGACCAATTTGTTAGCCTCTGTTGAGCACAATCTACAATTGATTGATACGTATTATTGGTGATCCAATTGTGAAGAATCGGTACACCAAGATATCTACCCAAATCCTTTTCAAGCTTGAAGCCCAAACTATTACTAAGATATCTTGCTTCCCACTCAGGTACGCTATTAGAACAAAATAACATAGTTTTTTCCTTGCTAACAAGTTGTTCTGAGCTATCATAAAAATCCTACAACACATTTTTAATAGTCCCCACTTGATCTCCGGAAGCCTTTGCAAATAGGACGAGGTCATCAGCAAAAAAATAAATGAGAAGCAAAAAGCCATTTTCTACTAATTTTGAAAGGGATCCATTTTTTATCGCAAACTTACTCCTCAATGGCCACAGAGAGCCTTTCTATACACAAAACAAAAATATATGGAGAGGTAAGATCACCTTAGTGAATACCTCGAAAAGGACAAAATGTTTCTAATGTTGAACCATTCCAAAGGATTTGCGTAGAGGGAGAGCTATACATTTGATAATAAGCTTAATTAACTGACTTGGGAGTCCAATTTCCACCAAAGTATCTTTAATAAACTCCCATCTTAATCTTTCATAACCCCTTTGTAGGTCTATTTTTATAGCCATATACTTACTTCCCCCTCGATGCCTCATAGTAGGTATAACATATTAGGCAATAATAATGTTATCTGTGATATTATGGCCTCGCTCGAAAATTGTTTGGGATGGATTCACCAAGTTAGGGAGGAGATGCTTCAACCTATTGCAATAACCTTCATGATATGCTTATATAACACATTACACAAGCTAATCAGACGAAATTGGTTCAAACTAATAGGACTTTCAATTTTGGTTATAAGAATCAACAGAGTTAAATTCATGTCACCCAGAAAATCTCCGCTAGAAAAAGGCTCCTTCACCATATTTACCAATGAATCTCCTACAAAGTCCCATTAACTTTGGAAAAGTGGTGCTGTAAATCCATCACTTCCAGCAGCTTTCATCGGACCCATTTCAAACAGAGCCTATTTTACTTCATCTTGTTTAACTGGCCTCTCTAACTAATGCATTTCCCTGTCTACTAATTTAGGAAATTTACCCCGAATCTTATAACTCCGAAGCTCTCCCTCTTCTTTCGTATATAGATCTTTGAAGAAATTCACAGCTTGCTTACATAATGAATCCTCATCTGTGCACTAATTTCTTCCATCAAGCTTCAACATATCAATTCTATTTTTCCATCTCCTTGCTCTTGTTTTAGCATGAAAATAGGAGGTATTTCTATCTCCAAACTGAATCCAATCATAACGAGCCCTTTTTTGCCACAACAACTCCTCTTGAGTGAGAATATTTTTGTAATCCTCTAAGAGATTTCTTTCAAGATTCTGTAACTTCCTTGAATTGTACAGCCAATGCCTTTTGGATGCTAGTTAGCCTAGCTTCAATTCTTCTCTTCCATTGCCAAATACTGACAAAAACTTAACAAGTTCCAATCCTTTGCCACCGACGTAAACTCATGAGCTACTATAGACGCAGGACTACTCAATTTCCAATGATTTTTAACTAACTCTTTGTGTTGGTTCCCAAACTTTTCTTAGAAATTACAATTATTAAATGAGAATTTGTTGGCGTTTAATCATGAGTAAAAATCAAAATTCTTGAATTAGAAATTTATGGAGTTTATTTATGAATATTTTTTAATTACATATGGTTGTATGGATTAAATAGAAGTGTTAGAATTAGGTTAAGGAGTTAGAAGATATTAGAGTAAATATGGAAGGGTAAGTTAGGAAGATTAGAGTTTGTTTTAAATTAATAAGAGAAGAACAAATGAATGGTGCATGAGTGAAATGCTGGAAAAAATCATAATAAGAAAGAAAGAGACGTGTTTGTGAGGTTAAGAAAGAAAGAAAAGAAGAACCTAGAAGAAACTAGAGAAAGAGGAAAAGATTCGTGTAAGGTGTATATTGACAATAGAGAGAAAAAGGGGATAAAAATATGTTCTGAATTTTTAATGAATAAACTATATTAATATAGGCAGATTTTAACAAAATTGTCTTCATGAAAGTTATAGATCTTTCTCTTAACTTTCCAACGACATAAAGTTTGTAATTTTTGGACTTCAAAATCGAAAGTTATGAAGATTAGAAATGGGTGTGCAAAAGCTACAATGTTCATCAAATTGGACGATCGTACTTGTTTTTTTCATGAAAGTCACGATCGTGCATAAGCACGATCACGACTCTCTCCCCCTCTCACACCTGTGACTCCTTGTGTCACGAGTGCGACATTTTCAAATACACAACCATGACATTTTCAAATATACGACCGTGACATTTTATTTATTTATTTATTTTATTTACTTGTGTATTTGTTTTTACTCCTAACCGTGACCTATGTTTATTTTATTTTATATATATATATATACTTGTATTCTAAAATTCCCCAATTTTGGTACCTTATCGTTACGAAATAAGAATCGAAACTCAGGGCCAACACTTTCAAAGAGTCATGAGTTATCCATGAGGCCAAGAAACAAAAAACCTTCCTATGGTCCTCCTTTTTTTGATTACCCTTTTTAATTATTAAGGGTCTATAATCAGAATGAAATTTTGGAAGATGAATAACTAAACAAAACTAGAAATGGTTGAGCCAGGATTAGTTTCCCAAAGCCCTATCAATCCTCTCCATAAGAGCTTCCCTAGCCTAAGTATAGTGAGGCCCTTTGTAGCCCAAGTCCTAAAGACTATTTTGCTGAACAAAACTTCTGAAGATTTTTTACACGACCAGCTTATCCAATACAAATCTCCCTTCCTATCCTCTGCCAATAACATTGCGTTAAAATCTCTTGAAAGAAGCCATAGATGATTCCCTATAGTCGTATTCAAATTCTTCAAGGCAGGCTATAAATTCTTCCTCTTAGAGGGCTTTGAGCTAGCATAGACAATTATAAAAAAATAAGTATAGTCATTACTACCTCTCATACACAAGTGAATGAATTGGGATGGCTATACTCCACTTTAATTTTCAAAATATCTTTCCATAAAATCCATATTCCTCCATCGAAACCAGATGATTCCATACGATAAGAGAAATGAAAACCCATACCACTAATCACATCATCAACATTCTCGCCACTAATCTTTGGTTCCACAATTACCACCAAGTTAGGATTATAAGTCCTCTTGTATTCGAGAAAAAATGTCAAAAAACTCTTGCTACCTGTACCATGACAGTTACAAACAAAAATATTCTCCATCATTGGGACTTTATTTAGAAAAAATTGGGGACTTTATAACGCCCCAGCAGGATCCTCCTCAACCGTCTCTACTTCCATCATCTCTTCAATGTTCACCGCCTCTAGAAAATGGCTAACAACATCATCATTTAAGTACTATTCCAAAGCTTTTCAATTGGAATTTGCCATCTTCTTTAAACATACTCCCTTCTTCACATTTGGATTTATCAATGCCCCTTTTTCCCTTCTACTCTTTAGATCAGGCAGCTTTCCTTTAAATCCCACTCTTTCTCTAGTTCTTAACTTCTGATGGTATTCATCCTCCACTTCTATGGACTTTTTCCTTATAACGAGTTATCATCAATTTCTTTTATTACAATAGTGGTGTGCTTCCTAGGATCAAGTTTTGCTATCCTCACTAAATACTCTAGGTCCTGCATCGCGATCCCAAAATGATCTTCTTCTGCTTCTTCCGGATGGACCTGAGTCATGTTAGCAAAAGGCCCTATCATACCTAGTTTCACACTGGGTTGGTTAAGGGGAATCCCATTATTCATATGGGTCTCTTTGGCCCACCCTGTTGAGGAATTTATAACTTTGTTTGAACAGTTCTTGCCTCATTTCATGTTTCCTTCCAAAAAAGACTACTATTTTCTTGGATTAGCATCTATAGTAATATCCTCATGATCTTTCTCCGAAAACTCAACTTTCATATTTAAAGCCAACAAATCAAATCTTGATCCTGAACCCTTATTCTCCTTCTTTTCCTGCATAATTTTAGGATTAAAGTTCATTCCTCCCATATCCATTACTGGTTTCTTGTAATTTCTCCTCACGCGAGTTGGCACGTGCATCCATTGACCAAATCTGACTTCATTGCTGTTTCGCTGTACTGCTACTGCCACTCTGGGCCCTTCTTCCTAGGCCTTTTTTAAACCTCTGCCACCATGGGAGCCACTAATATATCATCTGTACACTCTTCCTCCATATGTCCATATCTTCCACAAGTGGAGCAAATTCTTGGCAATCCTTCGTATCCAGTCCTTTGTATCCTCCCATCCACTAAGATTCTTGATATCAATGGTTTGATAAGATTAATCTCCACTGCTAAAAGTGCAAATTTTCTGCAATCACCAACAATAGTATTATAGTCAATCCGAATGACCTTTCCCACTAGTCCAATGTCTCTTAAAGTGCTTTCTGTGATAACGTTGTAGGGGCTTTTCCGCGAACCTTACCCATGCTACCACAGCCTTTGGTTCAACATCTGAGGTAAAAAATGCTGGACATTAACATAATCACTGGATAGTTAAAATTTGACAAGAAAATAATGATTTTCTAGATCAACCACCTTATGCTTTCCTATAGGATTCCACAAGTTCTCAATTCGAGTTTGCAAACCTTACAATCCCAGAATTTCTCTTAGCAGATGAACAACCACTATTTATTGGATAGATGCATCTACAACGTTCTTAATCCTCTTCAAGAACTAAATGGATGGAATATCTATTCCATCAATAACCTTAAAATCATCTTGATTAAGAACCACATCCATCTCCTTTCCTAAATCAAGTCCTGTCTCCTCCATCCTGGCCCCTAGAAGTTTCTCTTTGAAGGATGGTAAGGGCATCTCTTCAGTAGACATCATCACCTCATCTTCGTGATCTCTAAACTTGACCTTCATCATTCAGTGTTGAGAGTGTTTTGTTGTACATAGGTCACTTATGATACTGGACAAAGAATTTCTTAAATTACTACTAATCAATAATAGTGAAACATTTTCCCTCACACACTTTCTTTTAACTTTTAACTTTCCTACCAAGACTGATTTGAGAGGACTATGTAATTAAATCACTTGATGATATCATCAAATTTGGTACAAATAGTTATAACTTGAAGCTTTCTTCTTATAGCGCTTCGTTAATTTTTAAGGATATCATTTTGTGATTTACTATTTCAGGCTCAATTTTCCCTTGAATAATAATTTCTTACTTAACTAGTGATTAGTTTTCATGGGATAAAAATCTCCAAGATCCTTTGCTACCTTCTAATCTAGGAAATAAAATTAACATGTACTAAAATGACTTACAAATATTTTGTTTCTAACAGTAATCATTCTTATCTGTATATGTTATTTCATATATGTGGTTTAAATTTCAGGATTATAGATTAAGCAAAGCATGTTCAATTTTTACAAACTTAAAAGTGATAAACTATAAATTTCTCTAACCATTGGACTAATGCATTCACAAAGATTAACTTTATTTTAAAAACAAAAAGAGATTGGCTCATTGAGAATACGATAGATATAAATGTGATGTAATGGTGGAGTTTATAGATAGTTATGGAAATAAATAGTGCATGTTGATTTTTGTTGGAATGAGTGAAACACTCAATTAAAAATAAACTCACACGCAATATATTGATTGCATTATTTTACAAACAACATTGACACAAACTCTCCACTCACTCATAGCACATGCCTCACTTTGCACTCACTCACAATTAATTGTTGGTCACTCAAACACACCTCACTTTCACACTTTACTTTCACTTATTAATGTTGTTCACACAATCACGGCGTTGTTTACACACACTCACCACTTATGGAGCTTAGCTCCTTTTATAGATATCCTAAGTCGATTAACAACCGACTGTTAAGCTTTCTATAGTGATGGCGTGGTGGTTGCTGTGGTGTTTAGGGGTGATGGTTGAAGTTATGGAAACGTTGGAATTTTCCCGAGTACAAACGAACAGGCATATTGTAAGGTGAATTCTGGACAAATGGCTTGGAATTTGGAGGTTGATTCTTCAAGCAAAATTGTAGAATAGGATGTGGGCTACAACTTTGGTGAAGGAAGATTGTTAATCGGATCAACAGGTGCAAAGTTATGAATTTTTTAATTCGACTATGTTCTGGAAATCATGGCTGCAGACTAGACGATTCAAAGTGCATTTCTGGGCAAACGGCTGAGCATTTTCGGGTGGTTCTTGAGGCTAAATTGAAGTTCAAGAAGTGAACTACAACATTGATGAAGGAATTTTATCGAAATGATGAGCAGAAAAAAAGATATGATTTTTCTTGTTTTGGACGTTCTGGATTAGGAATTTGGGCAGATTTTTAGAAAATGATGTAAAGGAGCTGATGTGAAGAATTTGACTGAAATGAAAGATGAGATGAATGAAAGGGAATGATCAGATGGATAAGGAAAGATAATTGAGTGTTTTTGGACTACACACAAAACCCAATGGATAGTTTTGGAAACTAACAAAGCCCAATGAAAGATGATAACTTGCAAAAGCAAATCTCTCTTACGATTTTTTTTAAGTTGATAATCTGACCTCCATGAGAGTTTTTACAATGCAATATAAAAGGAAATAAAAGCAAATGAAGGGTCATGAAGGAGAACCACATGTCGGTTACTCTTCAGCCATAAAACAACAATTTAATTACTTAATTAAGGACACTAAGTAATTAAAATTGAACTGAAACTTAAGTCTCATAAGGGAAAAATAAAACAAGATAAATGCATTTATTCACCAAATATCTTCAACCGAAATTGAGTCATACTTGAGCTAAAATCTTGGGCTTCAAATATCATCAAAGAGTGCAACATAAGCTGGATTTTTCTACTGAAATAACATCAGGAGAATAGACTTTAAAAATCATGCATTTGTAAGTCCCAAAGGGCTTGAGCAAAACCTCTAGCTTTAGGCTCAAATTTGGCTCTTCCTCAAGCTCCTCTTCTCCAACCAAATCACTATCATCACTATCATTTGAATTTGTAGGACCAAGACCCATGTTAGAAATGTCTTCCAAGGCTGCATGTGATGGACCTCCATCACCAACATTTAATTATAAGCTTAAGACCCAATTTAATTAACTCGTAATTAAACTGTTTCGGTCTTATTAGCCCGAATCTAATTCGTTCCATTTCTCTCCAAACTGTCTCATTTTCTTTCTGATAACCTCCGTTTATTTTTCTTGCTTTCCTTGATAACCTTCCTAGAAGCCAAGCGGGGAATCTAATTGGATTTAAATAATTCAAGCTCCAATAAGCTCGGAATTAATTTAATCTCAATAAAGTTAATTCCGACTTGTTAATCAAATGTCATTCACTAAAGTCAATTGGTTGAACTCTTTAAAATTATGAGAAATCATGTTTTAAAATTATTAATTCGATATCCAATCGTAAACTCTATGATGAACCATATTATATTCATCCACACAATAAAGGGTAAAATTATCGTTTTATCCTTATGTTGGTTTTTCCTTTTAGATCTTCCGTTTCACTTTACATGGTGATTAACACACATGATCTAATCTTAGGGTTAAAATGGGTAGCTAGTTCATCAAACTACTGGCGCCAATTTAATCACCAATCTCCGTAAAACATCTAGAAGTGATGATATCACTATAAACTTTATTTAAGTAAATGTTCCTTGATGCATGTTTCAATTAATAATTCCAACATGCGAACACTAGATTGATACCCAGTAAAAATCCATTCCGATCATATCAAGAATTATAACAAAACACATATGAGTTCACCACTCATCAAGCTTGTGGTCCGTAGTAAGTAAATGCTAAGGTGTATGTTTTAAGATTAAAGTAACAGCCTACTTTATTCTTTAAAAAACATAGGCGATTCTAGATTCATTTAATAGTGCCATTACCGACAGTCAACTACTATCATGGTTTGAAACTCATCATTCCCTTGAAGTAAACTCCTTTACTTACACGGAGCTAAATCACAACACTACAGTCTAATCCATAATCAAGCGACCAACTTGATTATTAGACTGTGAATCAATTAATTTAGATTCTAATAATATACATATTTCCCATACATCTTCATGTATATGTATATTACTTACAAAAGAACCTTTGGTACCTTATGACTAGTTATATTATGCTCATACAAATGAAACCAAACTCTTTTGTTTTATTAATAATAAATATTTTCATTACAATATTGTCACTGGAAGAAAATTAAGTTATATGTAAATATACTTGCTTTCTAAGACATTATATTTACATAACCCTAACAATTTTGTATAAAAATTATGTTGATGGGTTGATAGTGTGTCGTAACACTACAACAAAAATAACTAAACTTAAAACTATATCTAGTGATATGTCTAGGTCATTTCCACAGAGATTAAGTCAAATCAATTTTCTAAATTATTTTTATATGTAAATAATAAATTAAAATGGGGAGGGGTTTGATTGGTTTTAAATAACAAAAGTAAAATTGAACTATTAAAAGCAAATCAAATTAAACAGAATAAAAGCGAGAAAATTAGTGAATGATTTTGGAATCTGGTTCTTGGTTCAGTCTTAACCTACACATAAATAAACATACTTCATTACATTATTGTTTTCATACCTCTCTTAAAAACTATTAATCATAGATTAACAATAAGCTCTATTAATCCTGATTTTCCCTTAGATTATGTTTAATCAAATTAAGCTTTTTAACTAAACCTAGCTATCTAATAACCTAGAACAAGCTCTCTAAATTTATTCGAATAGCCGCATTATGAATAAGGAAAACAAATCAATTTAGGAAACAACCACACAAGCTCGAGTCATTTAACCTATATTACATTATCCCCAATGATTCAACACTATTAGTTGTTATAAATGAATCCAACACACAACTATCATGTATTATATTTGAGATTCTAGGAATGTATTTATATAAAAACAATCTAATAAAAGCATTCAGATCGTCCTTACATAAATACCCAAATTAATAAGCAAGAATAACATAAAAAATCCTAAACAATCCCTAGAGAGAGAAAGATTTAACAATAAATAATGACGATATACTTAAATGTGATCCTTAACATCGATTTCACCTTTAAACTAGAATAAGCAAGATTAGCCCGCATTGATCCCAAAGAAGTACGATTTTTGCCCTTTCTCGTGCTCTAAAAATGATCCTCTTTTCTTTTACCCACTCAAAATGTCAATTTATAACAAAAACTAGGTTTTTGGGGATATGCATGGTTAAGTGCACGATTGTGCATCCAACCGTGTATCATCAATAAAATGCTCCTTTCAAAAAGATGCAAGGCCTTGCAAGTATATAAACAGTTGTGCAAACTAAGAATTCTAAAATCGCCAAGATGCATTTGCACAGTCGTGCATCTTGCACTGCATAGTGAATTCTTCATTTCTTGCATTTTCTTATCTCATCTTCACTCTAATCCATCTCCTTTTCATTTCACAATGACAAATGAGTTTGAAATCAAGAGAAATGTTCAAGGAATGTCCTTTGAACTCATTGTAGCTCTTAAACTTTCAAGTTGAACCTAAAACCAAATATGAACCAAAGTGAGTTCCTTAAACATCTCATAGCATCAATCACTAAGTTTTAAGGAGTAAACATATAATCAATTAAACATATATTATGTATTAATTAGGTGATGTGTTCTAGATAATAAATTTCGTGTTTTTTTAAATCATTGTCATAGTCTTTGTATGTAGGACATTGCGAGGCTAATAAGATAGCAGTGAGAGTATTAAAGTCCGTATTCTTTTGGCCAATATTGTTCAAGGATGCACAAGAATTTGTGAAAAACTGTGATAGATGCCAGGGAATTGGGAACATTTTGAAAAGAGATAAGATGCCACTATTGACAATGCTGGAAGTTGAAATCTTTGATGTTTAAAGGCTAGACTTTATAGGTTTGTTTTAGTCCTTGTTCAAAAATACTTATATCTTAGTGGGTGTTGACTATGTATCAAAATGGGCCAAGGTTATGACAACTCCATCAAAAGATGGACAAGTAGTTCAAAGATTTATTAAGGAAATATTTAACAGATTCAGAGTGCTAAGGGTCATAATCAATAATGAGGTATATATTTTTGTAAAAAATCATTTAAGGCTTTGTTGAAAAGATATGGGGTGCAACATCGGGTCGCAACGCCTTACCACCTCCAGATGAGTGGGCAAGTAGAAGTGGTGAATAGAAAGCTGAAAATGATCTTTGAGAAGACTGTCAATAATTCAAGAAAAGATTAGGTAACCAAGTTAGATGATGCAGTTTAGGCATACCAAATAGCTTTTAAGACAATAAGACAACTGGTGGCACCACACCCTACTGATTAGTTTATGGCAAGGCTTGTCATTTACCTATGGAGTTAGAGTATAAGGCATACTAGGCAATCAAAGTGTTGACATTTGAGTTTAAAAAGGCCATGAGAGAAGATTGTTACAGTTGATTGAATTAGAGAAGATTGTTACAGTTGATTGAATTAGAGGAGCTGAGATTACGTGCCTCTGAGAATGCCAAATTGTATAAGGAATGAACCAAGAAATGGCATGATGCTCATATGAAAATGAAGGAGTTTAACGTTGGAGATATAGTTTTATTATTTAACTCTCACCTTCGATTATTTCTTAGTAAGCTAAATCCAAGATGGAGTAGCCCGTTTCAAGTCACTAAAGTTTTCTCACATGATGCATTAGAGTTGACTAATTTTAAGTTATTTAAGGCTTAAAGGATTATTAAAAATTAAAATAAATTGAATAGAAAAGTAAACACAGGAATATGGATTGATAGAAAATTAAATTGCTTTTAACATAAACAAAATCAAATTGACCACCACCTACTTAGTAATGGAAAATTACACAAGAAGAATTGCTAAATTATGAGAGAGGGGATTTTTTCTATCATCAATGCTAACCTAGTAATTTATGTGTTAATGAGGTGTCAGTTATAAACTATCGAATGAACGATTATTCTCTTTTGATTTATAATCGCAAGCCTTAAATAATAATCTCTAATTAGGTTTAGTACCAAACATGCAATCTCTTAATTACAAACAGCCCTAACCCTAATTAATTCTTAAGCTTTCTAACAAATAATATGGTTTCACACGAGATCTTTCTCCATATAAAAACCGATTTGATTAATTATGTGGTATATTGGATCACTTAACTCTCATTAATCTAACACAATCATTTTGCATTCAGTTCACCCTCTCAATTTGTTTCTGAAGCATGAAGTTACAGCAATTAATCACAATACCTAATGAGATTAACATTAAATTAAGTCAAAATCCCTAAAAAAAGTTAGAACATCATAATCAATCCCAAATCTATTGTCATACAATCAATCTCAATCTCATACACTAAAATGAATGAAAATGAAAGAAGGAAAGAAGAAATAAACTTGGAAAGATGGAGGTTGAAGCTACATAATAGGTCTTCTTCCTTGCTCTTCCCTCTATCTCTCTATCTTCTTCTTCTTCTTATAGTTTTCCAAAAGTGGAAGAGAATGGAGCTCCTTTTAGGTTCTTTTTCTCTTTCTTCTTATAGTCTTTTCCATTTAGGGTAAACCCTAGGGTTTTCCCATGCCCAAAAAGTCTGAAAGTCCCTCGAAAACTTAAGTCTGTAAGGTCTCCGTCGTGGCATTAGGTTTTTTCTCTGTCACAATCGTGATAGAACCTCCACACTTCTTTCACGATCGTGGCTCATAGGCCACAATCATGGCCCTGGGTTTTGCTCCGAGCTTCCACTTAATATCCTCCATTCTTTTATATTTAACCTGAAACACTAACAAACACAAGGCACCTCAAATACACAAAATTTAAGCTCAATGGCATACTCTAAACCATGAAACACTCAAAACACAAATGCCTAACTAATCAAGACAATCCTAACCTAAACATTCACTAATTATTCAATTTAACAACTAAACACATACTAAACTACCCATTAAAACATTATGCGACATCCACACACTTAAACTTTTGCTTATCCTTAAGCAAAAGCAAAATAAACAAACAAAAACACCAAAACTCAACATACACAAATATGTAATAATGGGACAATGGCATTAAACTTTATGAAAAAAATTTAACGACCAAAATTATCTCTTAAATTGTTCTAACTTATTAACTTATGAAACATGTATTTAAGTACTTCAAATTAAATATATATACTAATCAAGATCTTAATGTCAAGTTTATTCACCCCTATCACTTGTACACACACATTGATAATTATTCAGTCAATTAAAAATGTAACTATCTCTAAGTAGGTTTTAATGAAAATTTAAGTTGTTCACAAAGATCGATAGGCTTATTTGACAAAACACTATTTTTGTTGATTTTGATTGACATGAACATAGTCTTTTTATGCGAAGGCAAACATTTATGATGAATGTCGATCTAGTTACTCAACTAGATCATGTTTTTATTAAGCGGTTTGGTTGGAATGTCATTATGGCCTTTTGACACAAAGGCAAACATTTGTGATGAATTACTTAACTATATCACATTTTCTACTGGCTACTAGCTCCATTCATAACTAGAAGGTCAGCGGAATAGTTATTTAATTAAGATTTAAACCCTTTTTTTAATTGCCTACTTCACTTCTTTTAGCTAGTAATTCTTATGAAAAGAAAAAGATGCTACTTATTCTATTGGCCTAAAATTATAAATGAATGTGACAAATTCCTAAGGTGAATAAATTAACATCATATCCTAATTAACATGTATATTTAACTGAAACAATCTAGAACACTAATTTCTCAAGTTGATAAATCTTTGCAACCTAAAACACTCTGTTCAAAGCTAAATCGATTCTATTAAGTCTTAGCCATTAACACATTCACACAAATCACACCATGCAATCCTAAACAAAACTAACATACAATATGTAAAATTCATATTCAAATAAAAAACATATAATGCATACAACCCTCCTTACACATGGACAACACATTGTCCTCAATGTGAGATGAGCAAACAACAATACATAAGGTGGGAATACAAATAAAGAAACACGAGAAATATAAGAACAATTGAAAGTAACAATAAAATAAAAGACAAGGGTTAGAGTATAAAACCCAGTCATGGTGATCGAGGTGGTGATAGTGATGGTGTTGAGACCAAATCTGCTTGACACCAAGAGTGTTTTTCTATCTTATAAGTGATTCAAGAAAGTAAGAGAAGAAGTGATCTAACCCATTCCAACTTATTATAGAATTGAAAACAAATCTAACTACACAACAATTTAAATCTAACTACTAAACGTGCTAATTTAAGGTCATTAGCTTGACCTTGCATCCTTGGAAGCGTGTTAAATTGTTTGAAAGGAAGGAAATTACTTCCTTTTCCTTGGAAATCACTCCTTCAAGATATGGTTTGCAATGGTGCCTGTTGACCTTAAAGGTCTCCTTGTTTGAGTTGTCCAATTCAAGCTCTTCATGAGAAAACACTTGGGTTATCGTAAAAGGTATACTCTAACGTGATTTAAGTCTTCCTGGAAATAACCTCAGCCTTGAATTGTATAGCAAGACTGCATCCCTAACCTTGAATCCTTTGGCCTCAAATGGGAATCATGCCACTTCTTTACCTTTTCTTTTTTCTTTATAAAGTTTGGTGTTTTCATAGGCATTATGGCAAAACTCATCGAGTTCATTGAGTTGCAAAAGACTTTTTTCACCTGACTGCTTCCAATCACAGTTTAGGATTTTTGTTGCCTAGAATGCACGATGCTCTAATTCTATGAGCAAATGACACACCTTACTATAAAAAAGTCTAAATGAAAGCTGTTCGGTAAGCCCATAGGGCATCATCCAATTTTAATGCCCAATCCTTTCTCGAACTATTTACCATTTTTTCTAAAATACACTTAAGCTTCCGGTTTACAACCTCAACTTGTCCATTAATCTATGGGTGGTAAGGGGTGGCAATGTAATGGTGGACCCTGCATCTTTTAAGGAGAGCATCAAAGGATCTGCTGCAAAAGTGTGGTTCTCCATCACTTATTATAGTTCTTGGCACCCCAAATCAGTTAAATAATCTTTTTATAAACTTTTGTACAACTTTCCCATCATTAGTTGGAGATGTCATGGCTTTAGCCTAGCGAGATACGTAATCTACCCCCACTAGAATGTAAATGTTTCCCAAGGAGGATGGGAAAGGGCCCATAAAGTCCATGCCCTATACATCGAAGACTTCAACTTCCAAAATGTTGGATAAAGCCATTTAGTCTATTTTGGAAATGTTGCCTACTCTTTGATAGCGATCGCATTGTGCGTGAAAGCTTGAGCATCCTTGAACAAATACTGCCAGTAAAATCCACATTCGAGTACTCGAGCTGTTATTTTGTTTGCTCTATAGCCATATTGAACTTTGTGACATTGCATTAATATATCCATCATTTCTTCATTTGGAACACATCATCTAACTAAACCATCACCACATGTTCGATACAAGATTGGTTCATCCCATAGATTTTTGGAGCATTCATGTAAGAACCATTACCTCTATTGATATGATAAATCAGAGGGGAGTTTACCACTAGCAACATAATTTGTGATATAAGCAAACCATGGTGCTGCTAGGTTATTAAGTAACATTAAGGTTTCATCAGGAAATTTATCATTAATATCATCACTTTACTCACATTCCCCTCCTTCCAGACTTGATAAATGGTCTGTAACCACATTTTTTGCTCCCTTCTTATCTCTTACTTTGATATCAAATTCCTATAAGAGGAGTACCCATCAAATAATCCTCGATTGCGTCCTTCTTGTTGAAAAGATATTTTAAAGCAGCATGATTAATGAATATGATCACTTTTGACCACAGAAGGTATGGCCAAATATTATCACATGCATACACCACAACGAGTAATTCCTTTTCTGTGGTGGTGTAGTTAAATTAGGGTCTCGTAAGGGTCTTTCTTGCATAGTATATCACATGCAACCTTTTGTCTTTTTTTGACCCAATACGCAATCGATAGCTTGGTCAATTGCATCACACATGACCTCAAATAGGAGTGGGTAGTATAAAGATTGGGGCTGATGTTAATGCTCCTTTAATTGATGAAATGTTGATAAACACTCATCATTTAAAAGGAAGGGCACATCCTTAACTAACAATTTTGTTAAGGGTCTTGCAATTTGTGAGAAATCTTGAATGAAGCGATGGTAAAATCCAGCATGATCTAGGAATCCTCACACTCCCTTAACATTGATTGGAGGTGGGAGTTTCTCTATAACCTATGTTTTTGCTCTATCCGCTTTGAATCCGTGGTGAGAAATTTTATGCCCTAGCACTATTCCCTCCTGCACCATAAAGTGGCACTTTTCTTAAATCAACAATAAGTGTGATTCTTTACATCTTTGGAGTATCCTTTCTAAATTTGTTAGAAACATTTCAAAAGATTCTTCAAAAACTGAAAAATCATCTATGAAAACTTTCATTATATCCGCAATCATATATGCAAAGATAGACATCACACACCATTGAAATGTCACTGGGGCATTGCATAATCCAAAAGGCATCCGTCTATATGCAAAGGTATCGTAAGGACATATGAACATGGTCTTTTCTTGGTCATTAGGGTAGATGAATATCTTATTGTACCCCAAATAACCATCCAATAAGCAATAAAATGAATGACCATCCACTCTTTCTATCATTTGATCTATGAATGGGAGAGGGAAATAATCTTTTTTAGTCACCTTATTGAGTTTACGATAATCTATACACGCTCTCCATCCTGTGTCTATTCTTGTTGAAATTAATTCCCCATTTTCACTCTCCATTACAGTCATTCCACCCTTCTTTAATACACATTGTACTAAACTGACCCATTCACTATCTAATTTGGGATAGATTATCCCTGCATCTAAAAGTTTAACTACTTCTTTCTTGACCACTTCTTTCATGTGGGGGTTCAACCTATATTGACGTTCCCTTACTGCTCTACGTCCTTCTTCGAGGTTTATTTGATGCATACAAACATTAGGGCTTATACCTCGAATGTCAGATATCCAATGGCATGTGTGAATGGGTAATGGCTAAAATTTTAATGAGAATTAGCTTACTTTTGAACAAAGTTATATGTTAATTGCGTTTAATATAAATATGTATGTTAATTAGGATATGACACTTAGTTTTATAGTTTATGTCACTCAATTCCACTTTGATCTCTTTAATTTTAATATATAGCCTCCTTTTTGGTGTTTTTCTTTGCCTTAACTACTTCTTGAAGCTTTTAGGGTTTTACTAATTAATTTGGTTCCAAAAATAGCCCCAAAATGTCAATAATACAAAAAAATTATATGTTGGAAATTACCCTCTCAAGATCGTGCATAGAGTTATGATCATGACTGCTGCCTTGTCCATGCTTACTGTCATGATTGTGATAGAGAGTGCATCCATGCAACTAACTCTTATTCACGATAGTGCAATTTTGAACAATCGTGACTCTTGTTCTTCTTCAAGTTCTTCATCTTTTCTTTAATTTCCTATTTCTACTCACTAACAAACACTTCAAACACCCCTTGAAACATAAAATTAATATTAATTTCTTTTGGTTTTAGAAAGAAGAAAATAAAATGAAACTAACTAATAAAAACAAACTAAAAAAACATGAGAAAAATGATAAAAGTGGGCAATTCAATAAGGACTAGGTTGTTTGATTCAATCTCAGCCTACACCCTAATTAAACATATTTCCTTGATTTGTTGTTCTTAAATCTCTCCTAGCAACTATTAATCATGGGTTAATAATTAACCTGAGTTTTCTTTTAGGTTTTGTTTAATCAAGATATGATTGTTAATTAAACCTAACTACTGAATAACCTAGCATACGATCTTTAGATTTAATTAGCCAGTGGCATTACAAATTAGGAAAACTGATTAATTAAGGGAACAACCACATACAATGTGTCATTTAACCTAGGTCATGTTGTCCCTAATGGCTACGAATCATTAGTCGCTACACATGAATTTCAACATAACAATTACGGATTACATCGAAATTCTAGCAATGGATTTGTAAATAATCAATTCAATGAATGCATTAAAATCCTCTTTTCATAATACCCAATTCAATAAACACAAGATAATATAATCAATTCCTAATGAGAGAAAGAAACAACAAAAACAAAGAAATACACTTATCTCGGGTCATCGGTGTTGATGTCACCTCTCAACCGGAGTTGGGACGTCTAGCCCTTCATCTTCTCCATGGTTGTCACGTTATTCATCTTTTGCTCTAGCCCTCCCACCATCTTGAAAACCAAAGAGGATAACATAAATCAGCTCAACAAACTCTCTCCTAATTGTCCCAATCTTCCAAAATCGAAGAGTTCTTTTCACTCTTAGTTCTTTACACACCTCCCAGCCGACACCTCTCTTTATTATGATATAAACTATCTTAAAAACCATGGGAGATGAGGCTTAACTGAAAAGAAAATAGTTCTTCTAGCTGCTCCACTTGCCTCAAAATCGAAGGAGACAAAAATGAAGGAGTCTTAAACATATTTCCTTAATTTGTTGTTCTTAAATCTCTCTTAGCAACTATTAATCGTGGATTAATAATTAACTTGAGTTTTCTTTTAGGTTTTGTTTAATCAAGATATGATTATTTAAATAACCTAGGATACAATCTCTAGATTTAATTAGGTGATGGCATTACGAAGTAGGAAAACTGATAAATCAAGGCAACAATCATATATAATGCGTTATTTAACTTAGGTCATGTTATCCCTAATGGTTAAGAATCATTAGTCGCTACACATGAATTTCAGCATAACAATTACATATTAGTTCAAAATTCTAGTAATAGGTTTGCAAATAATCGATTCAATGAACGCATTAAAAATCATCTTTTCACAATATCCATTTCAATAAACACAAGATAACATAATCAATTCCTATTGAGAGAAAGAAACAACAAAAACAAAGAAATAAACTTATCTTGGGTCATCGGCGGAGTTGGGAGGTCTAGCCCTTCATCTTCTCCATGGCTGTCACGTTATTCATCTTTTGCTCTAGTCCTCTCACCATCTTGAAAACCAAAGAAGACAATATAAATCAGCTCACCAAACTCTCTCACAGTCATCCCAATCTTCCAAGGCCGAAGAGGATAAAATATATAAGTTGCTATATTTCTTTTCACTCTTGATTCTTTACACACCTCCCAGCCAACACCTCCCTTTATTATGATAAAAACTATCTTAAAAACCATGGGAGACGAGGCTTAACCGAAGACAAAATAGTTATTCTAGCTACTCCACTTGCCTCAAAATCGAAGGAGACAAAAATGGAGGAGTTGCTGCCTAGCTTTTTACTCATCACTAGCCTTCCTTTTCGTCCCCCATCATGTATTCTTTATACCTTAAATGCTAGGTTAAATGAAAGGGACAGGTGGCACTTTAAAATCGAAGAGGACCCCTCGTGTTGTTGTCCACTTTTTGTCTTATTTGTAATCAAACAATGTCCTTTGGTTGTTGTCCACATTTTGTCTTATTCTCCAAGCTTTGTCACGTTTTATCCATAAGATATCTTGCATAGGACAGCTGGGTTTTTAATGTAGCAAAATGGACAGCTGGTGTGAGACACACACACACCAGCTGTTAGGTGTCTCATCTTCCCGTTCTTTACGTCAGTGCTCCATTTATATGTAGCTGTCCAACTCCTTCGATTTTCACAATTTTTTTATGATGTTATCCATTAAATTCACATCCAAATGCATGCCTTTACTTACTTTATACCTTAACTGATTAAATAATTGGCAGCAATCATCATAGCCATGGAAAAACAAGCACAACCATGAGTGATAACTCATGGCTGTGCAGGTTTTCCAGCATGCCATGAACTATTTAATCCTTCATTCTTTTATGCTTTATCCCATTCTTTTATGCATTATCTTGCCTTCTTTTGCTTTAATCTTCTTCTTTGTTGTTCCATGAAGACAAGTGGATGTGAATCTTTAGAAAATGACTCAATTATAATGCTTTCGACTCATTTTAACTCCTTTGCTTCCAAATTGTGCCTAAAACCACATATGAGTCAAAGTGAGTATCTTAAACAATTTCATGTCAATAATCGTTAAGTGTTATGGAATAATTTTGTAATTAATTAAGCACCTATTACACTAAATAATGTGCCTTGTGGTCTCTCAATTATAACTTCATTAGTTGACTGTTTTAAGCTTCCAGATTCTTTATTAAAGCTTTATAATTTTGAAATTAAGAAGTAGTAAGTTGCATGAAGTCTCTTATCATCTCTTTTAGACTTAATTGCTCCTCTTTTTGAACATGTTGTTGAAATCCTCGAGAGGGATGTTTTTAAGCTTATTGATAGCTTTAGGAGAATTCAGATGATTTTTTAACCCTAAATGACACTTCTTACTTTAGGGATAGTTTTGCCTCTAAAATCATCCCACAAAGTGAACTTGCTTTACCAATTTAAACATACGATTTCCAACTAGGCATTTCATACCTTAATGTCCTCTCTTATAGAATTCATAACTTATAACTTGAACTATTCTTAATGGCAAGCTTATGTTGTCTAATTTTCTCACCATCACCTCTATCAAAGCTATCAGAAAAGTCATGGCATCTACCTTATGTATTCTTATTGATATTTTTGTTCTCACCTTTCCCTTACTAGAATTAGTAGTTGTTGACTATCATCTCTCCTATCAAGCCTATGACAACCTCTATAGTCATATCATTCAATATTCCACCCACTGTAGCATATATCATCTATCTTTTAGGATTGACTAAACCATAATAGAAGGCCTAGACTTGTATCTATGAGGAAAGGCTATGGTGCAATCACTTCTCAGCAAATCAATACATCTATCTCATATGTTCATAGAGACTATTGTTATTGAATTGCAGGAAGCAAGAAATATCATTTCTTAACTTTGTTTTCTTGGATAGTAGAAAGTATTTAGAAAAAAAGTTCTCCTTAAGACTCCTAAATAGTAATTAATCAAACATGTAACACTTTTAGCTATTGCTTCACCTAATCATTTACTATAAATGTGAATAAACTCAGCCTAATGGAATTTTTAATTACCCTATTGACTATAATCATCTTCATCATCACCATCACCCAGTCCGAAATCCCGCAATAAAGTAGAGTCTAGGGAGGTCTGATAGTACGCAACTTTACCCTTACATAGTAGAAAGGCTGTTTCCGGTAGACCCACATGCAAATATGATAATGAAAAAGTGATGCATGTTAAAAGAGTAAAAGTATAACTGAATACATTAAAAGATGAGGTAAATGAAAAGAAAATGAAGAAGTTATGAAAAGAAAGATGAATATGTATTAAATAAATAAAAATAGGAAATAGAGCTGAAGAATATACCTGATATGGAGGCCCGATCTGCTAATACATGATAAGTTACAAAGAACGGCTCTGTTTGTCTCTTAGTGGGCTAGGAGTTTTTGCGCTACAATCTTGTGTGTATGACAATCCTACAGTTTCTGACATCCTTGCTAGACCTTTCACTTACACCTATGCTTAAAAGACAAGTAGTATGACAGAAACGACTTGTTCACTACTCGCACTTGGAAAAAAAATCAACTATTTTGGTGTACTTTAAAGGGATTCCTTACCCTTATCCTATCACACCAAAATTTTCTATTTCTAACCGCTTCCTCAATAAGGGCTAGCTCTGTCATATCTTTCTTCACCACTTCCCTCCAGTTCTTATATGGTCTCCTTTTTCTCCTTTTGTAGCCACTAAGAGTTATTTGCTCACATCTCCGTACCGAAGCATCAGAATGCCACCTACTCACATGCCCAAACCACCTAAGCCTGGTTTCTCTCATTTTGCCGGCAATACTGACCACCTGTAGTCTGTCTCTCACCACACAATTTCGAACCTTACTGTAACACCCCACTCCCACCGGACCCGAACCCGATATCGACAGTGATATCCGAATCCGTGCCCCGCGAGGGTGGCATGTCACATCACTTCACTAAACAAAAGTCGGTATAATTTTTTTTGAAACTCTTATCACTTATCATTCATGTGGGCCCACTTTTTCTTTCCAAAACATTTTGTCTATTTAAACCGAAAGCGAAGCATATTACAACACAATAAAATTCACAAAAAAACTCTTATTAGCCACTTGGGCCCATTTCCAATTACACAGTACAATCGTCTCAGTTTCTCAAAAGTAATACAAACTGTCATATTCAATTTCAAAAATTACAACTGTAATAATTGAGTACAAATCAGTACAACAATTTGCGGAAAGTACAACAAAATCATTAGACATAATGCAGACGCGAACTGATCCCGACCTCTTCTTCTCTCTCTCCTATGCAACAGATATACTCCCGTCGCCTAACGGGGTATTCTTCTGAGTCCTGAAAAATAGTTGCAAATTTTGGGTGAGTTTTGCGA
>JAOTAY010021380.1:0-10783 GCA_025629805.1 Erythroxylum baracoense | reverse complement strand
CTCTCCTGCGATTCACTTAGTTCACGCTACCCTCATGTTCTTCTAAAGTTTCGGCTTTCAGCTATTCACTTCTTTTAACTCTAGCTCACGCTACTCTTGCGTTCTTTTCTTATTTCAGCTACTGGTTGCTCACTTGTTTAACATCTATCTTCTTCTCCGCTCACAAGCTTTTGGTTGCTCCTTCCTTTCATGCAACTCTTTCGGTTGCTCCTCTCTTTCATGTCCTCTAGCTAAGACAAAACTCAAATGAAGCAGCCTCCTCACGTTTTCTTCACTCTCCAGCTTCGGTTCTCCTCCTCTCTTTCAGCTGTCCCTCGTTGTTTTTATCTCTCTTTCAGCCCTTCCACACACTTCAACTGACACTTCCACACTCCTCTCCTTCCTTATTTCGTCACCAGCCCCCCTAGAGGTATCAGCTAGGTTTTCCAATAATATTCATGTTGGACAGGTGTAGTGTGGTGTTACCCTCCAATTGCCCCAAAAAGAAAAGCACCTTTCTTTGATCTAAAATGTTACTTAAAATGTAGCAAAATGGACAACTGGCTTTCTCCACTCCTCTTCATTTTTAACTGACCACTACACACCTAAAGGAACCTTCCTTTTGTCCTTTTCGGTTGTTCCATTTCCAGCCCCCTTTTGTCTCACATAACATGTCTTCTTTATACTTTGCATGGCTATGAAATTTTTTGGATGGTAGTGAGTCATGTTGACAACATTTTCTTCATGTTCCATGAATCAATAGAGTATAGACGTAAAGAAGATGGCTTCAATGGACATACTTTCGGGTCACTTTAGCTCTTTTACTTTCGAAATGTACCTAAGATAAAAAATGAGCTAAAATGAGTATCTTAACTATTTCTAAGGCATTAATCACTAAGTGTAGAAGATAAAATAGATCAACATTTAAACACATATCAAATTCTCCCACACTTAGCTTTTGACCATCTTTGGGCAAATTGTCAAAATCAAAATCACAAACCAACATTTTTACTCATTTTCTAAATCTTCCAAGAATAGATAATCATAAGTAAAGATGAATGACTTTGAAAACCTATAGTAAAAACTCAACATTCAAGCTTATACTAATGATCAATCAATATTTACCACCCTTAAAAACTGAGTAATCTGGAGGTAGACTTGGAAAAAATGTGTTTGAACAAGATATTTTCATGGGTACACTCAAACACCATTCATGATCATAACAATCCATAACTTTGCGTATCATTTCATTTCTCCACCACTAAAAGTCACATGTATAATCATGAATCAAAGGACTTTTCTAGGGTTGTAATATGGGTAAGGATAAGGTGGGATGCATTTTGGTTAATGTAGTTTGAAAGTCATTAAGCTAGTGAAGCAAAAGTAACACTTAAGGAAAAATTAAATGCATGAGTTAGCATTCATTCAAAATTGGGTACTGATATCCATAAAGAATGCAACAACTATGTTTCACAACTCAATTAACTCTACATCATAAACCATATGAACATAACACAATGAAATGTTTCATCCAACATAACATCCTCTTCATATGCCATATACTCAAACACCCAACCAATACAACTTAAGGAGGATAAACTATTAATTAATGACTTTTCACAACAATTGCATTGCCTCCTTCATACTTTTTATTTAAACATTTTTCTTTTCTTTTTTTATTTTTATAAAAAATATAAAAACTTGAAAGAGGCTACATCAACATTGGATTCGTAACATCACATTTTAACAAATTTAACCAACCCACATGTTAGCAAACCCCCACATTTAGACTTTTACACAATCACATTCACCAAGAATTAACAAATGCTCCTCTAGCTTTAAAGCTTGGGTAGGATATTTGGTTAGTTGGATGAAATGTAGTTTATACAAAAAAAAAAGGTTAATACAATTTCAAAAGGATTAGCAAGGGAAATTCACATAAATGGGTAGGCTATTTGGCTAATGTAGCTTATAATCAACAAAGAATGCTTAATCATTTTCATAAATATGCATGTGATAAATAATGTGGTCTCGAATAGAAATTCAACACAAAGTAAGGATGTATATGTTATAAAGGTCACTCATAACAAACAAAATAGTGAGACTGATATGAATGTGTCAGTCTAATATGGCTCAAAACCTTATTAGTTTTTGTCTACCACTAGTTACCGCTCTTCCAAGTGAAGTAAATCACTTCTTAATATAGAAATCACGTATAATATGTAAAATACACAAGGGGGTTTGAATTGTGTTAAATCGTCTAAGATATGAATCTTTAAAATCTTCTTGATTTTCTTAACAAATTCAAATTACAAGTTTACACAATGCACTTAATTTGATGAGTAATGCAATATCAAAAATTAGTATCTATTCTTCTAACAATAAGAAAATTAAAAGGTAAGAGTTATAGAATATGACACCGCGATTTATACTGGTTCATCCTTAACCTTGGGCTACGTCCAGTCCTCAGAGTTTATATGAGATTTCACTATCTCCTACAATGTTACAAGTATTATTTCTACACTTGCAGAGCCTCTTCACGTCTCTTTCACAAAGTATTCTTTATCTGCTTCCGTAGCCTCTTCAAGCTCTAGCCTTCCTTTCTCTCCAAAAGATATTGTTTGAGCTTTTACACTCACGTTACAGATGCATTTGCTCTCTTTCTTTCTTTCTTTTCTCTCAGAATATTTTTCATAGCATAAGCACTTGAGCACAGAATTTCTCTTAAGTATTTTTGTACATTCAAAATTCTTATTGAAGTCTACAACTACGACTAATATTTATAACCTAAATTTCCAACGGTCTTCTTGAGAAATCTGCTTGTCGAGTCTTCTAAAATTTGTTATTAGTTGAGTCCTGTGACCAACTCCAACTAACTGACGTTCTAGAATATTCTTTAATTACATCGACTTGCTTAGCTTCGTACGCTTCGTCTGATGTCTTAGACATGATCACTTCTTCTGATCCATCTTATTCAGCTTTTACTTAAGTATCGTCTTGATTTGATGATTTGTGCCACTTATATTTATTTGCGCACTTAACAAATTCATTAAACAATTCCCAAACTTCTATTATTATTATTATTTGACTTTCATCAAAATCAATAAAAGAAGTAAAGTCTTCTTGACTTAACAATCTCCCCCTTTTTGATGTTAACAAATAATCATAATATTAAAAGATAAAAAAATTTAGGCGAATATACAAAGATGTAATAGACAAAGATGATATTCGAAACTCTTTTCTATTGTTCTATTTATCTATCTATATCTATATCTTTCTATCTCATCTTCTCTCCCCTTATTTGTTATCAATAAAAAAATTATTTTAGATGCTTCAAAATTTCAGAAAACATTTTTTGAACATCAGTATGGATTATCTTGAGGTCTTCTTCTATGGAAACATGTAGAAGTGCTAATTCCTGATGAAAATTACCCACTGCATCACCTAGAATATCAACCTCAGTATTGATTTTCTCAATTCTTTTAGCTAAGGCTTCTTCAACTTTCGTCTACTTGTGACTAGCTTTAGTCCATTCAATGAAATTCTTCAAGAGTTCCGAGTTAACTGTAGGATCTTGTAGTATTTCACTAAGTGGATGAACATACTTAAAAACAGATGGTTTTTTAGGTGAATTGTCTAATTCTATGATTCTAATAAAGGGTTGTTGAAAGATGGTTTTTTAACAGGAATATCAAGATCATCAGGTCTGGGTAACTTGTAAATCGGTTGCCCTAGAAGGTGTAAAATAGTTTTAACTGAAGGAATGAAACCTAAGGGTTTGAAATGAATAAGCAAATGCATAATGGTTTCTAGGTTAAAAATGATACCTTCAATTGTGATACTTTCATACCTTCCTTCTGATATTGAGCCAACTACTTTAAAGCTTTCACCTTTAGTATATGCTTCAAAATTACTTCCTGATGCCCTTGATATATGATGTGATACATAGACGCTTATAGGTTAAGCTGCGTGACATACATCGTCTATGCTCTTTACTGCCGCTTGAATTTCTTCTTCTGTGAGATCATGTTCTTGTCTCAGGAAACTTCTTCTTCTTCCTTTTTTCTTTGTTATCTATCGGTGCTAGAAATCTAGGTTGTACATCTAGTATAATCTTGATTATCATTCTGCTTGTCACTGGATATATTGTATATGAATTTTTTATAATCCTCAACAGATATGGTTCTGCCTTTTTGTCTCGCGCAGAATACTATACAATCTTTGTTCTTCATCATTTAGAAAATGTATCAACTGATCATTTAGTGTTATAGGTTCAACTTGAACCTTAACTTTTTTCTCTGATGATAATTGAACTTCTATTACGATCAGGTGTTGATTCTTCTATGATCTTCATCTTCAAATCTTTTTCTTCATCGGATAAGGAGGGTCGAAAGTTACTAACTACTGTTCAGACAGTGCCTTTGTCTTCTTTTCAACAGTTTGTGTCTTTTGTGGAACATCAGTCGATGAAACCTTCTTCTTCTGAATAAGCTTCGTCTTTTTTTGTTCTTCTACTGGTTTGAAAGGTAGTTGTTATTGAGGCTTCTTCTTCTTGAACACTAACTTCCTTTTTATCTCTGTCTCTCCAGACAGTTGTTGTTATTGAATCTGAGGGATAGAGACAGTTGGTTTGACTGCTTGTTGTTGTTTCTCTTGCTTCTTTTCTCTCTTAGAGTCTACACTAAGAATCAGAACTCTTTGCTTATTCTGTTCTTATTGTCATAAGGTCATTAATCTTGGTGACCTTCTTGACGTCTTGAGCCTTTCTGATTGGAGCGTCTCAGCCTTCCTCTTTAAAGACATTTGGTGAGTTGGTTGTTGAACCTTTCTTTCCTTCTTTTATGGAATCGTCTTGGCTTGTATCAGCTTATTTGACGATTGTTCAACCTTTACCTTTACTGATATTCTTTTTGGCGATCAAGGTGTTACTTATTTTTCAGACGGAACATTTCCTTTGCTTCGTCTTACTGAAAGCTCCTCCTTAGACCGTGCTTTCGGTGTAAAATCTTCATCCACTTCGACTCTAGTCTTGATCCCCATTTTGTGAATATTAGAGGCATTGATAATACTCTTAACATTAAGCTTTACTCTTTCCTCTATCAAGTAAGATTCCAGATGCTTTAAAAAATCTTGTTAACAGCATACCATAAGGTAAAGAACCACTCTTCAGATGATATTCCTCCCTATCCTTTATCTTGTACTTGAGAATCAAAAACGAAAGATTAATAGGTTGGTGAGTGAGGAGATGAAACAAACAATGTTCATCACTCATTGTCACGCCACATCCTTTGATCCTGCTCTCAGTACGATACAATAGAGAATAAGTGAGTGAAGAACCCTAGCCATCAGAATGAGGGTTGAAGACTTCTTGACTCCTGGATTATGAAATCCATATAGTTGTCGATTGATGTTGGCTTCATCTATATGACTTTGAGCGATCCAATCTATATTGTTGAACAATTCTGCTCCTTCATTTGGACACCCAATAGCCTCCACCACGAAATCTTGTGTCATTATTACCGACAACCCATCTACGATCGATACGAAGGTATTGTCTAATACCTTCGTATTCTTCCAGAACTCATATATTTCATTCAAATACATCGGCTCTTGGATGTTGAAGAAGTTCTTCAATCCAACTGCTTCAATCTTAGGTTTGATATTCATCTGAGCATTCTTCAAGAAAGTGAAATCGATGAGTCTTCCATAGACAAGAGATTTCGACATTTTCTAATCTGTAAAAGATAAACACTAAATAAAGAAATGTATTTCACTTTAAGAAGCGAGATTAGTATATAGAGAAAATCAAGAGAATGATATGAGATGAAATGAGAAGAGTTTGATGTTAAGCTTAGAGCGTTGAATCTTGTTTTTTAAGAATACTCTGAACAAGTTGGTTTCGAAGTTTTTCTGGAAAATTCTAGAGTGTAAGGCGGTGTTGCAGATTTTGAAATGATTGCTCCTTTTATATACACTCTTGAAATGTTACCATTTATAACATTTGCAACTGATCCACTGGTAATTATGAGACTAAAACCACCGAGTAAAAGTTACCGTTACTATTTAGTCTAAAAACTTATAACTTTTTAGCTTCTTCAGAACGAATCATTTGGATCATAGAGTTTCATACGAATTGTCATTTAGCGTCACCATATTCAAATTTCATCTGATTTCCTTGAATTTGTCTTCACTTAAGGGTTTGGTGAAGATATCTGCCCATTGTTGATTCGTCTCAACAAATTGTAAATTAATGATCCCTCTCTGTACATATTCTCGTACAAAATGGTGTCCAACTTCAATATGCTTTACTCTTGAGTGTTATATTGGATTCTTTGAAAGATTGATAGCACTTGTGTTGTCACCGAAGATTGGAATCTGATCTTCATAAATAGGATAATCCTCTAACTGATACTTTATCCATAATATCTGTGAACAACAACTTGCAGCTGACATGTATTCAGCTGCTGCAGTAGATAAAGCAATTGAACTTTGCTTCTTGCTTGACAAGAAATTAGATTATGGCCAAGAAAGTGACAACCTCCACTTGTACTCTTTCTATCAATCCTATCTCCAGCATAATCAGTATCACAGTAACCAATTAACATGGAATCTTTACCTTTCTCATACATTAAGCAAAGATTAGTAGAACCTACCAACTATCTCAATATTCTTTTAACACTAATACAATGAGATTCTCTAGGATCTACTTGAAATCTTACACACAAACAAACACTAAACATTATATCAGATCTGCTTGCAGTTAGGTAAAGCAAAGAACCAATAATTCCTCCAAAGAGAGTTTGATCAATCTTCTTACCAGCTTCATCTTTAATCAAGATGATTGACGGATGCATAGGAGTAGACATAGGTTTAACATTTCCCATTTTATATTTGACTAAAAGCTTTTTGATATACTTTTGTTGATGACTAAAGATCTTTTCATCAGTTTGTCTAATTTGTAAACTAAGAAAGAACTTTAATTCACCCATCATACTCATTTGAAATTCACTTTTCATAATATTTTCAAAGCTTGAACATAATTCTCTAGAAGTAGCACCAAAAATGATATCGTCTACATATATTTGTACAACGATAAAATCATTTTTAATATCCTTTTGAAATAGTGTTTTATCTACTTGACCTCTAACAAATCCATTTTTAATCAAAAACGAATTCAGACGATCATACCATGCACGAGGTGCTTGTTTTAATCCATTCAAAGCTTTATGAAGTTTATACACAATCAGGTTTATCAATGTCTTCAAAACCTGGGGGTTGTTTCATATAAACTTCTTCGTCTATAAAACCATTCAAAAATGCACTTTTCACATCCATTTGAAACAGTTTTATATCATGATGAACAACATATGCAAGAAAAATCCTAATAGCTTCTAGTCTAGCTACAGGAGCATATGTTTCATTATATTCTATTACTTCTTGTTGATTATAGCCTTGAGCTACTAATCTAGCTTTGTTACGGGTTACTTTCCCTGATTCATCTAGTTTATTTTTGAAAACCCATCTAGTACCTATAATAGATTTATTAGGGGGTTTAGGGACTAGAGACCAGACTTTAATCCTCGTAAATTGATTTAACTCCTCTTGCATAGCTAAAATCCTAGCTTCGTCTTGAAGAGCTTCATCAATTTTCTTAGGTTCTAATTCGGAAAGAAATGCTACATTGGCCTCTCTTCTAAACTTAGATCTAGTTCTCACTCCTTTTGATGTTTCTCCTATAATCAGGTTTTCTGGGTGAGAAGACTTATATTTCTAGTCTTTTCTTAAGCTAACAATTTCATAACTATCTATCACTTTATTAGATGGATCGTCTGGTGGTGAATCGTCTAGGTTATTAACTAAGGGAGTAGATAGAGTTTCATCATCAGAATTGTCTCTTTTATCTAGACGAGAATCATCATTAAATTTTACATGCATAAATTCTTCAACAGATCTAGAAACAAGATTATAACTCTATAAACTTTAGAATCAATAGAATAACCTAGGAAAATTCCTGAATTGATCTTAGAATCAAATTTATCCAAATTTTCTTTTATATTCAAGATAATGCATTTGTAACCAAAAGGATGAAAGTAAGAAATATTTGGCTTTCTTCCCTTCTATAATTCATATGAAGTTTTATTTAAAATAGGTCATAAAAATACTCTATTTTGAATATAACAAGCTGTATTTACAGTTTTTGTCTAGAAGTACTTAGGAAGATTCATTTCACATAACATAGTCCTTGCCATTTCCTGAATCGTCTTGTTCTTTCTCTGTACAACACCATTTTGTTGAGGAGTTCTAGGAGTAGAGAAATTATAGAAAATTCCATTCTCTTCACAAAATATTTTGAAATTTTCATTTTCAAATTCTCCACCATGATCATTCCTAATTCTAGCAATAGAAATTCCTTTTTCATTTTTTAACTTTTTGGATAAAACTTTAAAGCATTTAAAAGATTTGTCTTTATGTGATAAAAACAATATCCAACAAAATCTAGTAAAGTCATCAACAATTACAAGACCATACCTCTTTCCACCAAGAGTTGTTGTTCTAGTTGGTCCAAACAAGGCTATATGTAACAGCTCTAGAGGTTTAGACGAAGTTACAATGTTCTTAGACGAAAAAGATGTTTTAACATGTTTTCCTTTTTGACAACTTTCACAAAAGAAATCTTTGTTAAAACTTATCTTTGGTAAGCCTCTTACCAAATCAAGTCTAACTAATTTAGAAATATGTTTAAGGCTAACATGACCTAGCTTTTTGTGCCAAATCAGTTTTTCATCATCTTTTAATATAAAACATGAAATATTTTGACTATTCAAATCGTCTAAGTTGATTTTATAGAGATTATTTCGTCTTTTGGCAAAAAAGAATATGGAACCGTCCTTGTTTTTTACTATACAAGAATTTTGATTAAAGGATACCTCAAAACAGCATAACATTATCAATAGAAAAAAGAGAATCTTTACCAATTTTGCTGATCCTAATTAATTTGCCCTGCTTGTTGTCTCCAAAAGTTACTAATCCTCCTTGCTTATGTTGGAGGTCTAGGAACAAGACCTTCTGCCCATCATTTGTCGCGAGCAGCCACTGTCCAAATATCATTGGTGGTGGTTGCTTCTTCCAAGTAAAGAGATCTGTAGCATAAATTATATCCTTTTGAGGTACCTATATTTTCTTGAGTCCTTTAGGGTTAGCCTTATAATTTTTCTTTGAATAATAAGAATATTGTTTCATTTTGTAGCAAGAAAATTCCTATCATGAACACACTTCTTATTATTAAAGCCTAAACCGCTTTTATCATTTGGATGTCTATAACTTCCAATCATGTCATTCATCCTTTTTGTACTTTCTGTAAATTTTGACAAATCTGCTGAAAGACTATTAATCCTTTGTTTTAGTTGATTAATTTCCCCACATCCATCTACAGTTACTTTCTTTTTCATATCGTCTACTTGTTTCTTGAGGCAGACGTTTTCTTTTTGTAAGAGTTTTGTGTTCTTTAAATTTTCAACAATTTTCTTTTTCAATAACCTATATTGTTTTAAGATAATATGTGAATCTTCTAACAATTCTAAATAGGCATCCTGAAGATCATCAAAGTTAAAAATTACCTCATCATCGCTTTCCTCTTCAATTACCAAGCATATATTTGCTTGTTCTGATATTTTTGAGTCAGATTCAGATTCAGACGAATCCAGATCTTCCCATGTTGCCATTATGCTCTTTTTGTTTTCTTGACTTTTATTTTGTTTTCTTTTGAGCAACGGACATTCAGACTTGTAGTGTCCTAGTTTATTACACTCATAGCAGGCGATAAAACTTTTCTCATTCTTTGAATCGTCATTATTATTCTTTTTGAAAGAGAAGTCTTTATTTGCCTTTGATTTCTTTTTCCACATCCTTCTAATTTTTCTTGAAATGAAGGATAGCTCATCTTCTTGATCAGATTCACTAGTATCATCATTCTTGATTTCTTTAATATTTAATGCTTTCAAAGATGTACTTCTATTTTTCTGCATCTTCTGATTCTTCTGACTAGCCTTCAATGCAGTAGATTTATCCTTTCTGGGTTTATCTTCAGTATCAAGCTTTACTTCATGGATTTTCAACGAACCAAGCAATTCGTCTAGCTTCAGCTTGCTTAAATCCTTGGCCTCTTGTATTGCTATTACTTTGGGTCTCCATCTTTCTGGAAGACTTCTGAGAATCTTTCTGACATGATCTTGACTGTCATAGATTCTCCCCAAAGCTTTAAGTCCATTAATAATTGTTTGGAATCGTCCAAACATCTGATCAATAGACTCATCATCTTTCATCTTGAACAGCTCATACTGACGAACAAGAATACCAATCTTAGTTTCTTTCACTAGGTTTGTGCCTTCATGTGCAATGGCTAATGTGTCCCACATTTCCTTTGTAAATTTGCATCTATGAACCTTATCATATTCACTTCTGCTTAGAGCACAACTTAGAAATAACTTGGCCTTTGAATTTAATTAAACACGAGCTTTCTGATCAGCTGACCATTGGTTATGAGAGATGGTTTTCCCTTCCTAGTCTGTTGGAATATATGTACAACTTTCAATGATATCCCAAAAATCAATATGTGTGGATTCTATGAGGAGCCACATTTTGTCCTTCCAATAATGATATTCTTCACCATTGAATGCAGGAGGTCTTATGACTGAGGCACCTTCAGCTATAAAAACATGTAATTTAGCCATGGATCTTTGTCCTCACTTTGTAACAGTGTTTCTTGGAAACTTCGCTCTGATACCAACTGAAGTAAATCACTTGT
>JAOTAY010021379.1:0-10785 GCA_025629805.1 Erythroxylum baracoense | reverse complement strand
CCTCCCCCGTGGGCCACGGGTTCGGATGTCACGAAGACGTCGGGCACGTGGGCCCGCCCGGGGAGGGGTTCCAGCAACGGAAGCAATAAAGGCAACAAGAAAACAAGAGAGATACAATAAACCCAACCTTGATATTACTTTCCCTCCAAGGAATACAAGGAATGCTCTCTCTCAGACTAAATCCTGAGAGCAAAGCTTGAATGAGCTATATATAGGAATTCTAACTTGGAAGCCAAGTTGCATTCAAAAACCCACTTAAACTAAACTACCTAAGATCGTGCTAAGATCAAGTCTATCTCTATCATATTATTTCACGTGGACCAATTGGATGACACTCCCATACAAATAGGACCCTAACTGATAAGATAGAATCTAGAAGATGACAGAAAGGTAGAGTTTACATTCAAATAGGAAACTAGTACCTTTATCTTTGAAAATCTCCACTATCTTTAGATGTTGAGTCCCACTGTAACTCTAATTCTTAGTTGTCGCCACATTATCTAAGATCTTCCCACGATCTTTATCCACTGATGATTCAGTGTGATCTTGCCGAAGCCTACATAGCACACTGGCCTAATCCAATGCTTCCCACAACAAGTCCGCTAGTCGTCCTCTATTCATCTGAGCATGGGCCAAGTCCTTAACCTGGGTTGAGTCAATCTCCACAAGGCCCGAGACTCTACCAAAATTCACACCAAGTCTGATCCCACTCACCTATGTTTGCCTTAGTATTTTCACATGCCTCCCTTATGCGTATAATCCAGTTAATCTTCCTCCTAAGGCACATCATGAAGGTCACCGAGAAGTGCTTCGAAATTTAAGAGTCTACCAAACTACCCCTACCAGATGGATTCGACACCCTTGTCGAATTAGTCTATTGGCACTCCTCCATGAGTAGTTTCTTCGAAGACTCCTTAGTTAGCTCTTGAAGACGGTAGCAAGCCTTCATATTAATTGGCACTTCACCTATGTACCATTTTCCCAATCCATCGGGGTTGTCTTTGCTTCCACTTGGACTCTCCTTCTCAAGGCTCACTGTACCCACCAAACATAAGTTTAGAAGAGCTCCATCCACTGAGCTTTCCCTATCACCTTGATCATCTGCGATCTTGGCAATGATATGCTCCTTACCCGCCTTCTATTTCGAGCTTTCTCGAGCATAGTTTGGCTCCTTTTCAATGATCATAGTCGACACTTGTGCTACTGGTGTTGTATTCTCCTTCGTCCCACCACAAAGGAATGTGACACACCTGTATCTACTGTCGTGGTTACCTTTATCTCATTAACCTGTATTCTCACGTACATTAGATCATCATAGGGATTAGATTCTTTACTAACCCCATTGAATAACACAATCGGATTTAGCATTGCATCATCTAAAGATTCTCCCTCTTCTTCAACTAGCAAGGTGTTTAGTTTCTCTTTCCTCAGACATTCTCTTGCATAATGTGATCCACTGCATAAATAATAAGCAATCTTGCCCTTTTTGGAGGACATCTCCCCATTCTTGGAGCCACCATTTTGCTTGCTTTTCCCTTTAAAGTCTCCCTTCTTGGAATCCTTCTTCTTCTTACCCTCAGTATTCTCCTGTTGAGCATGGTCTTTGCCTTTTGCAGAATTAGAGGAGCTTGTCTTAGTTTCCTTCATCACTCAAAAGTCTACCAAGGCATCAGCAACTGCGATTGCACCAACCACTTTCTTCACATTTTGCCTTCGCAACTCCATTTGCACCCACGGTTATAACCTAAACAAAAAGTTGAAGAGCTTGTCCTCGTCTAACATGTTTTCAATATCAAGTAATAGAGGCCTAAAAGACTTAACATAGTCTTTTATCGAACCTTATTGTTTTAGTTTCTTCAAGGCATACCTCGCAAGCCATAAAGTATTCAACGAAAGAAATTGATTATTCAACTCTTTCTTCATGAGCTCCCACATATCCACAAGAGTTCTACTTGCACTGATCTTTACAGAAGTCCTCGTCCTCCACCAGAGCTTGGCATCCCCATCTAAGTACATGGATGTCACATTGACCTTCTCAGCATCGAGCACCCTAGCAGCTGCAAAGTACTACTCCATATCCCACAAGAAATTCTCAAGTATCTTGTCGTCCTGCACGCCTTAGAACACCCTAGGATCACGTACCTTCACCGCTGAAGGTTTTGGTGGTGAGCTTTCCGCACAACCTGCATCTGTTGCAATGGCACACCTCAGCACTATGATTTGGAACTGGGCCTCTTTGTGTGCCTTCAACAAATCCGCCATCTGTTGTTGCAACTGTTGGATTTGTGCCTCCAACATCTCGAATCGAGTATTGTGAGATGTGACCTCTTCCTCCCCTTAAGAAATTGGCCCAATGAGTGGCTTCGCCCTAGTCACTCGTTCTGTCAAGTTGCCTACTGTCATCCCGAAATTAGACTCTGATACTAGTTGTTACAAAACTCACCTTGGGACTCAAACTTTCACCAAAGTTGATCGCCAACACCTTTTGCACGACAGCCTTACTTAGGTCCGCTTAAGTGAGACTTCAATCTTCAACGACCCTTGAAGTGTTTAACTTGCACACTCAAAGAAACAATACTACGGAAGCAGTAAAAGCAACAAGGAAACAAGAGAGATACGGTAAAACATAGTTTCCCTCCAAAGAATACAAGGAATGCTCTCTCTTAGACTAAATGTTGAGAGCAAAGCTCGAATGAGCTATATATAGGCATTCTAACTTGGAAGCCAAGTTATATTCAAAATCCCACTTAAATTGAACTACCTAAGATCGTTCTAAGATCACGTCTATTTCTATCAGATTATATCATGTGGATTAATTAGATAACACTCCCATCCAAATAAGACTCTAACTGATAAGATATAATTTACAAGATAACAAAAAGATAGAGTTTACATTCAAATAGGAAACTAGCACTCTTATTTTCGAAGATCTCCACTATCTTCAGATGTTGAGTCTCATTGTAACTCCAACTCTTAGCTGTCGCCACATCATCCAAGATTTCTTTACAATCTCTATCCACTGATAATGTAGTGTGATATGAAGCCCACATAGCGGCCTGATCCAATACTTCCTGCAACAACTCATAATTTACAATTTAAAGTCTTGGTTCTGTTGCTTATTTGTCGGCTCAGCAACAAAGCATTATTTAATCCGTGTCTCTGAAAAGCATATTAGGATTGCTACTTTATTTGTTTCAACTCTGTCAATCAATCTAAAACAAACGAACAGTCGTAGATTTTGACTTTAAACATATTCGTCCCACCACAGTGGTTATTGTCAAAATTTTGAACTCAGAGTGGACCTACTGCGAAACTGATCTTTTCTCTTCAAGGTTACAATTGTAAACTCGAGAGATTTTATCTAGCGGACGGAGTTAAGAATACATACGTGTTGAGATGCTAACCAGTTAGCTTTTCAGCAATTCACGTTGGCAGTCGATGACCTTCGTACCTGTCGTTGTATAGTAATTAATGTTCAGGAGGACTCTTCAGATAGCGTCTAGTGCGAGTTCCCTCCGAGGAAAAAGAAAAAAGAGCTGTAGATTTAATTAACAATGGTTAGATGCAAGTTTACGAGGATTCTTTCAGATTTTCATTAAGTAATAAATCATTTAAAACTTATCATTAACAATTTTTAACCTGGTAAAATTTGTAGTAATTAATTTTAGAATATATTAATAATTTTAACAATTTAAAATTAAGTGAGAAGTACAATTCAGATAATATCAATTTTAACCCCAAGAATTGAGAATTATTTCGATCTACGACTTAAACCTTTTTATTTTAAGAGTTATTAATTCGTGTAGTTAAGCGTATACAAATTAAATCCTTATTTTAATTTCTAATTTACTAATCAATTTAGTATAAGAGTAAATAAGAGTCGATCTCATAGGAAAGTTAATTTAGTAATTTAGTTTATTAATTATAATACTTTTAAAATAAACAATTTCAATCATACAAGAGGAATTCTATAAAAAATATAAACATTATCAACGCTCAAGTAATGTCTTCTTTAACCACATTAGTGAGATATAACATTAAAACTGAACAAAATGAACGTATAACACATTTTTAAAAAATCATTCAACCAATATTTTAAAAAGCTGATAAATTATTTTACAACTTAATAAAAGTCATCGTAGAACTCACAATAGTCATCATTAACCATAAAGCATGAAATATAAATTTTCCTTACATCAACATAAAAAAATTTACGATCTAGTTTAACTAACACTTGAATTATTAATTCACCATTTAAATGCTAGCGAATTCCGTTATGTCATACACGTAATCTTAAAACTTAAAATAAAGAAAAAACATGAAAACTAAAAAAAATATAGCTTCTAAATTACTTCCAAACTCAATCCAATTTGGTTAGATAGTTTAGAATTTAAGTAATTTATAAGACAAGTCAAATCATAGGTAAAACATGAAGTATGTACTTAAACATTTAACTTGCTTTCCTAAACTTAAAACACATCTTAACAAAATTTTGGAATATTTTCGCAACTTGGATAACCTTTGAAAAAGTTATCATTTTTCATCTAAATTCTTCTTTTGTTGTGAATCAATTATTTTGTTCCATTTTAAACTTCAATGCAAGCAATTTGCAACAAGTTCAAAGCCTATGAATTAATCCAATATAAATGTGTGTATATAAAAAAGGGTGGTTTAGAATTTTGAATTAAATATATTCAAAATAAATAAATAACTTCTAAATTTATTCTAACTTAATCTAATATGTACTAGTGGATAAACAATGTTTAAATTTCAGTTTAGCTATGTAATTTGATATACTTGGATCATCCGAGTTATTTAGCAGGTTAAGCCTAAAAAACTAACCAACTAGCTCATACTTATCTTCCTTCAATTTCTATAATCGAACCAGCTCAATCTCAACTAAAAGCACATTATGAACTAAGAGATACATCTAACCTCTGATAATCTATTCGAAGAACAAATAAATTCCAGATCTTACAACGCTTTATGAGTTAATGATTTAAATTCACATTCACATAATCAAGGATGACTCCAATCATATAAAGAACATGAATCAGAAATCAGAGAATTCATACATTGTATAAGTATTAAATTAAGTCGGTAATAAGTCAATGAATTCAGAAAATTAATAATCCAAATATTCAAAGTGCATCTCTAAACTAAATTTAGCAGTTAGAATCAACTAACCATAGAAAATCATAAATGAAGTAGGGAGAAGTTTTACAAAATTCATTCAAATTTTTTAGCCTTCACAGACCTTAGACTAGCTTTAAATGTCTAGAATTTCTTCCTCCATTAGTCAGGTATTAACTTGATCTCAGTAGTTTGTGGCTTTCTGAACAATCTCACACCTCTGCGCGCTAGCTCCTTGCTTCAATCAACTTTTACAAATGAAAAATCCTCTCTAGAATCTCCCTTTTGCATGGATTGCTTGTTGTTTTCTCCTCCACTACTCCGCCATTTTTATAGCCTCTGAAATGACTCCTAACCCCATATGTTATTGGATTTTCCTGATTTCCCTCCTATCTCTTCCATTTTGAAGAGATTTGGAGCTAAAGACATCTATTGGGTGCATCTCCTTCTCCACTCTCATGTCTTGTTCTATTGCATTTTGCACTGTCTTGGCTGCTACATTTTGCTTACTTTTGGCTGTTGCGTTTTCTCTATCTTATTTTGTTGCGTTTTGTTTTCTTCTTGGTTGTTACGCTATGTTTTGTTTTATGTCTTGACTGTTGCATTGCATTTTGTTTCCTTTTGCTGATTTTGCATCCTTTTATTGCATTTTGCTTCCTTTTGTTGTTGCATTTTGGCTCCTTTTGGTGATGGGCTGAGTCTTGAGCTACTATGTTTTTGTTGGGTTGCTTCATTTTTTGTTAATGGATTTTTTGCTTGGTTATTTGCTCGTTCTAGTGGGTTGTTTACTTGTTTTTGGTCTCCCTTCTAAGCTAACGGCCATATTTTCTTCTAGTTTACTTTCCTTAAATTCACAAAGCCTATAAGAAAATATTTAGTATAATTTAAACCCCTTTTAGAAATAAAATATGGAACTAAATGACTTAGGTTAATAATAGTAAAATGTTGCAATTATTTTACCTTAATTTGCTATGTAAATAATTTAAAAGAATATAAAATAAGGGTGTAAAATATGCTATATTTTTTACTTATCAGTTAGAGACATTTAAAGATCTTCCACAACCATCTGAGTTACCCTTTAAAGATATACCAATGGCTTTTTTCCTTAGAATTGGCAAATAACCCAATTATAAACTTTGATAAAAATATCTTACAACTTACTTGTTAGGAAATCATGGTTGGATTTAATCCTACACACAACAAAATAGTTATGGACCTTTTTATGATTTGTTGAAAGTCAAGATTACGTAAATTTTACAAAATAACTAACATATAAATCATAACAAAGCAAAACATATTTTGTATCTTAATTCGAAGCTTGATCCTTTTCTTGTTATATGTCTCAAACAATTTTTGGCACAAATATTAGACTTCTAAAATTATCCACATAATAAGTTTAGAGAACTCTTCAACTGTTACAAAGAGAGTTAAGCAACAAGTGTTATCTCTCTTAAAGCCTAAGCATATTTATAATAAGCTTTGCGTATTTTAGTAATTTATTGAAATTAAATTCTAATTTCAATTAAACTTTAATAAGAATTATAAGTAATTCTAATTCAATGCAAATTATGTCCAAATAGAATTCAATATCTCATATTGATCCTTATTTATTAAACACCACATAGTTAATCATAAAGTTTCTCAAATTTTACAATCAAGTCCAACTTGATTAAAATAACTTTTCTCTGTTTAACTCATTCTTTGTGTGTGACCCGTTAGGTTCTCAAATATGTTGACAATAGATATAAATTATAATATTAATCATATTTAGGATTAGAAAATTAAATTAATTTAGATTATTTTTAATTCTCTAGTTAAATAAATTTTGTCCTAGATTAAGGTTGACATCTAACAGCGCATCATTATGGCTACTCAAATATTTAAGAATATCAAAGTGATTTTATCTAACCTTTATGTGCATTATTTTTTCGTATAATTCAATCATTTTATCATATAATGTTTCGATTAAACATAAATTATAGAATTAATGTCTACTATATTTGAGTTCAATCATGTTAGTTCTCTGCCATTAGTAATTGATTTAATTAATAGCATTTGAAAACCATTTTCAAAGTGTCATTCCACCTTTTTCAAGGATTTTTCAAATTAATACTAACGAAAAATAGTAGAACATTTTCCTTAATCATTATAAGGTGATGAATCTTATATTAATTACTCAACTACATCCAAATAGTTCATATTATATCCATTGACTACTAACTGAGCTACTTTTGATTATAATAGGTCATAAGTAGCATCAAAATATATTAATCCTTATATGAGATAAATTTGGAGATCTCAATTCATCACTTATACAATCATCACAATGAGAATTTTCATAGATATATAAGTAATTTTTTGAATGGATTTCTCATAAAGGGTCAATTTAGTAAATTTGTTTTCTAACAAGCACTTACACTTTTGCTTAGGATCTCTATAATTTACTCTATGAGATCGACTACTTCTTTCATAAAAAGAAACATAACGTGTGTTACTCTTCTTAGCCTCTATTAATGTCCATTCTCAATAGCATAATGACAATGAATAATTTAGGGATAATATATAAGTGCAATATGAATTTTATAATTATGATCTTATCACAATTTTGTTTGCAATATCAATTTCTCTGATAGACTTTATCGTATAAATCAAAAATATATATTAAGATAAAGAATGTCTTTAAATAATTATGTTATTAAACTATAACTAATCGATTGGTTGTAGGGCATAAACCAATAATCTGCCACTTGGACTATGTCAATCATTTAAGTATCTTATATCATATCTCCTTATGATGATCATGCCACTGCTGGGATAGTAGTTTAGTGAGATAATTCTACAAGATTCTTTATTGTGGGCTTTTACTTAAATCTTACAACTTTTATTTTAATTATTATCATAATTAAGAGAAATTGCCTAAATACATACTTGGATATTTGATGAGACCTTAGCTCCATTTACTTGCCTAAAGGCACTAATGTTGTACAGTACGTTACTGTTTAAAAAATGCAAGGAACTCTATCAAATCCATTAAATAACTTATTATCTAAATTATCATTTCCACTAAATGATAAATGTATTTTTAGCCTTATTAGCAATTAATGCTACATTGGAACTTTTATAATTTTAAAATAATATTGTACCATGTAAAACATAACTTAATTAGGATTTACTTCTAAATTTAATATCCATTTAACCTTGAATTTAAATATCAACTCATACATAAAATAATGAATATCTTCAATACTTCATAAGTATCAGATATCTCAAATATTAAACACCTTTAATACATTATATATTTACTTGAAGTAGAATGGGTAAATAACTTTCGCATCTATCTTTATAAATCTACTTTCCAGTATTGAGTTGTTACCTTTTCATATCTAATATGAATTGTTCTTGCACAATTATATTTTCAACAATTAAAAATATGGATTATTGTTCTCTCTATGAGCAATATGTCTCTACATATTCCCACTGAAGAGGACAATATACTCCCACTAACCTTTTTATAGAGATGATGAATTCACAATCATCTTTAAAAAAGCTCTTTAAATTCATAATGAAAGTGAATCTTTTAACGTCTCGTAGCCTTTCAACTATACATCAAAATTATCAACAAAGGCACTAGTTCTAATTGGGTGTATTGTCATAAGATTTGAACTTTTCAAACTTCATCTTGCTCTCAACACTTATCATGAGAACCGTTCTTCTATAAATGTTCATTGAAATAAAAATTTTGTTTAATGGTTCTGTAAGATTATATCTAACCTTTTGGATATTTCACAACCTTTTATTAACTAAGTTAGTTCCAAACTTAGTGGATAATATATGTTTTAACTAAACATTACATCATTAAATCATTAACTTTGACTTTTTCAAAGTCTTAACGCTTCATATCTAATATGAAAGATTGCTAATTGATTTAATTGAAGCTTTCTAAGGTAATATGTAATACAAGACATAGATATAAAAGAAATAGATCTATTACATCATACAATATCTCATATTGTATTTTCCTCCTTATATAAATCCATACTGTTATAGAATTTTTTTGTAAAAGGTATTCACTAGATAATGTCATACCCTATAAATAATTAAAAAATTAAATGTCACCATATCGATCTCCTCAAAATGCTTCAACATTCTTAATGCTTAATTTCTACTTAGATTTAAACATCTTGAACTTTTTGAAATTTTAAATCAATATTTCTTTTGATACATGTAACTATACCATATAAAGTCATTAGTATTTTTAACGAAATATAAGAATCTTCCTTCATGAATTGTTATTCCATGTAATACATCACATATAAGATCTAATAATTCAACACCATCATCTCCCTTTCACTAAAAGTTAATTTGTTCATTCTTCAATTTAAGAAACTTTCACAAATTTTATAATATACGGCTTTATGATTCTTATTATGTTAATTTACCTAATATGGCATGAAAGGATAGTCTTAGTTATCCAAGTTTGTATTCTTCCTGTTTATGTTAAGCATAAATCTCCTTTGATCCAACATATACAAATTATTTGATCAACTAATTTTACTCAGCAATATATTTCTTGCTATGACTTAAACATTATAATAATGTTGAATCTAAATTTAGTATTAAATACACATAAGCATAAACTAGAAATATATACGATCTCCATCATATTTTGCATAGGTAAGAAAAGTCATGCAATCATTTCTTTTAACGATAACTATTATCATTCTATAGTTCATCAAAGTACTATACCTTTCAACTTTACTTCAAGCATCCTTTGCATCTTACAATAATGGTGTTAGCATACGTCTTATATGATGTTATAAAATTTTATGAGACATTATTCAATTCCAAATGTTATTACGTTTTGTCATTTAAATGTTGTTAACTTATCTCTTAAACTTTGTAACCAAATCCTTAATGGGGATTATAGACAAATTACATAATGCGCATACAATTTTCCTTTCTAACTTTGAGAACTCTTCTCAAATATAAATTATGTCTAAGAAATTTGGTTCACTTACTATTAGTGTCAATTATACTAAGCAAGATAAATTCTATTCAGAATAAAATAAAAATGTAAGAAATGCAAGTATTGCTGTTATGTTATAACTATTAAAGAAGATTAGGACTTTAATAATGTATTTAGTTACTCCTATTTTTTATTCAAAATAATGGCCCTCACTACTATTCAAAAATATTACTCTAATCTCTCTAGTAGGCTAGGATCTCATTTAAATTTAGTTGATTATGAGCCACTCAACAAACTAACTAAACTTAAATTATGTAGATAACATTCTTATCAATCAAATCTTTTGCGACTCCTAGACCTATTAAGTAACAACTCTTGTTAAAACATATTTTATATGTTATTCCTAACTTTGCCTATAAATTCATGTAATATTAAGTCACTTATCCAAATCATACAAATTTAGTTAAGTAAGATCCATTAATTTAAGACAAAATAGAATCGGGTTAAAGGGGCCTTGAGTCACTAATCTTTTATCTGTCTGACATACTCTTTGATTCTTACAAAAAAATGTGTCATACATAGTAATCATAATCAATTATTAAGTAAATTTTGTTATTTGATAAGCAATGCCAACTTATATATGTGTTTACACATGACAATACATTAAATGAACATATATGAAGAAA
>JAOTAY010021378.1:0-10787 GCA_025629805.1 Erythroxylum baracoense | reverse complement strand
AAAAACATAATATTTAAGCTCAAAGACTTATACTAACCTATAAAAACACTTAAACACAATTAATTAACAAACTAACACAATTCTACCTTAAACACATATTGAACAATTAAATTAACACTTAAATACATAACAAACTAAACCCTAAAACATGATGCGATTTACACTTATCAACATCCCCACACTTAAACGTTTACTTGTTCTCAAGCAAACAAAACAACAAACACATAACATACAATGTGATAATGAGACAATGACTTCAACTTCATGAAATAAATTTAATTTTAGACATAATCATTCAAGTTGTATCAAATCATTAACATGCAGAAATTGCGTCTAGGGGCTTTGAGCTAAATATACAAATTAATCTAGATCCAAGTGTTAATTTATTTTCCCTCTTCAATTGCACACACACATTAATGATTCTTTGGTCATTCAGACTCTGTAACTATTCCTAAGTATGTTTTCATAAAGAGTCAAGTTATTACAAGTTCAGTAGGTTTTTCTTAGAAAACACACATTTTTTATTATTTATTTATTTAAATAAGGACCTAGTCTTTTACTCAAAGGTAAATATTGGTGATGAATGTCGATCCGGTTACTCGATTAAGTCATTTTATTAAACTGCTTGGTTGAAACATCATTGTAGCTTTTTGACGTAGAGGCACACATTTGTGATGCATTTCGATCCGGTTTCTCAGCTATATCACGTTCTCAATTGGCTACTAGCTCAATTCATAACCCAAAGGTCAGCGAAATAGTTATTTATTTAGCAACTTTTTTTAAGTTTTATTGCCTACCTTGTTGTTTTAGCTATTCGTTTCTATGAAAAATACTAGTAAAGATACTTAAGTCGAAAGGTCTCAAATTATGAATGAATGTGACAATTTAGAGGGTGACAACTCACACTAAATCCTAATTAAGTTGCATATTTAGCCAAAGACCCTAATTCACTAATTTTACAAGCTAATAATTCTTCATAACCTAATAGATTATGTTCAAAATTAAATCAATTCCAATCCATCTAAGCCGTTGACACATCCACACAGTTCACAAAATGCATCCTAACAACTACCATACAAAATGCAAAATCACATTCAACGCAAAACACATAACTCTCTCTACACTTGAACAACACATTGTCCTCAATGTAAGATGGAGATAAACAAACACATCAGAGAAAAAGAAACATAAATTAAAGTATCCAGGATTTTATTCAAGCCCAGTTCTTCTAATTCTTCTTCCTCCTCGGACTCTTCACTAGTTGAGTCCTCTTCTCTCTGCTGAGGTGGCGTTATACTTGAACTTGCTTAACTAGCCCTAATCTTAACATGCGTTTTTTGACTGATATCCTAGAGTTCCATGTTATGGGACTCAAGGATTTCAGTATGTCATAAATGATGATGACTTAGGAAGTTTGGGAGATGGACAGTTAAACCACTACAATCCACGCCAAAATACTCAGCAACGGTAGACACTAAGTACTCCATACCTAAATTATTGTTCCTTTTGCGCAGGATTGCAACAATAGCATTCAACACATGTGTTGAGGTGCACACTGGAATGCTGTGATCCATGCACCACAATATAAAGAGTTCCCTTGTTGAACATTTGTTGGTTTTTGATTTATCAAAAATCAGTTGACACATGAATTTGTGCAATAACAAGTGTTTATGGGTCTTTATGATATTATTGTGGGCATTTTTGGCATCGAATTGCTCTAACCCAGTGAGCTCATTCTAATAGCGAGAAGCACGAAAACCTTTATGCTGATTAATAATGGAAGATTCGGGGAACCCACACATATCACACATGATTTCGATGTTTAGTTCATAAACTCGTCCTCGCAACTTAAACCACATTTTGTTTGGGGTTCCTAAGTTCATAAGAAAGGGAAGTAAAGAATTCTAAAGTGAGCTCCTGGTAAACAGGAAATTGGAAGTGTATGAATTTTGCCTACTGAATTCTTTCTGCTAAGTTCTCTACCCTATTGCATAGTTCTAGCCTATGAAGTATGTCAAAATCAAAGTATTTAGGGACTACAATTTATTTAGCATTGAGATATTAAAAACGAATACCTTCCTCCTCTGTGCAGATTGGGAAGGGTGCTTCGAAGTTCGCTGCTCAGTTCTTTCTCCCTCGTCTCAAGACTTGGTTTCGTCCCGATGATTGATCATGCCTGGCTGATTGCTTAGTGGCATACTTGCTTGTTAGTAGGTAGAAGGTGGAAGAATTTTAGAAATTTGAAATTTTTGTAGAGAGATGTGAGAGTGTTTGGAGTTTTCAAATCTAGAGAGATAAAATAAAAATAAACGTGAATGAGAAAATGAACTTAGAAATAAATATATAGGTGGATAGAGGGTAAAATGGTAAAAATTGACTTAAAAATCACATGTTCCATTTTTACCCTGCTGTAGGCCATGATCGTGGCCTGTAATTTTCCACCAATTTTTTAATTATTCTTCTTCTTTTGTTCTTCTCCACTTCCCCGCAGTCACTTCTTAACTATTTATGACCCTTTCACCTCTCCTTACTTACTTCCTTGATCATCTAATTAATGGCAAAGTATCATGCCTTCCTGGTTTATTTGGAAACGAAATAATCCTAACTACAAAATTCAAACTTCTAAAAACAATAAATAGAATTTAATTTCCATGGGTTGCCTCCCATGCATCGCTTCTTTTAACGTCGGTAGCTCGACGCTCTTCTTTTGCTCACGGTGGTTCAAATGATTGGTGCAATTGTAGTGCAGCCACTGATCTCACAATTTGCACATGAGCTACCATGCTATGGATTCCATCTTCCTTGTGATTTTCCTTCCTTCGCCTTCTTCTACGTGATCGTTTCTTTCTAAAAGCATGCCCAGGAGCCTCATTATCTTCCCATTGTCCTAGAAGTTCAGTTTCCTTGATATTAGTCAGAGGTAGAGGAGTTCTGAAGTCTTTCTTTGACACTTTGAAGGATAGTTGCTGCTTTCCTACCCTCAGAGTTAGTTCACCCCATCAACGTCAATTGTTGAATGAGCAGTGGTAAGGAACAGTTGTCCAAGGACTATAGGGGTTTTCACATCTTCTCCAATATCCAATATATAGAAGATTGTGGGAAAGATAAATTGCTCAATTCGTACTTATACGTCCTTGATAATCACCTTCGGTTGATGAAGTTTTCAGACGGTCATTTTTACCAACATCTTTGTGGGTTCTAACTCTCTTAACCCTAACTTCTGACTAAAGGTATAAGGCATTATATTGATAGTTATTCCCAAATCCGCGAATTCCCTGTCTATGTGGACTCCATTGATAATGTAAGGAATGTAAAAATCCCCTGGGTCCTCTTTCTTTTGTTTTATGTTAGGGTTTTCTTCTGATATGCACTCCTTAACCTTCTTATTGACCGGTTCCTTTAGTGTGGACCTCGTTTGTAATTATTCCATTACGTCCTCAACCTTATTTGATTCAACCTCCTTAAAATTCCTCGTTACCCTACTTGAAAAGGACTTCCGCTGAGCTAGAATAGGGTATAGAATTTCAGGTCGAGGTGCCTTAATGGGCTCAATTATGAGCTCATTTGGAAGGAATTCCATAATTACTTCTCCTTCTCCTTTATCTCCATCTTTCTTCACATGTGCATGTTCCTTTTTTGGATCTGAATGATGGCCATGATTTGTTCCTTTGGGTTCGACTCGGTATTGTTTGGAAGGGTCCCTTCATTCCGAGTATATATTACTTTCGCTAGTTAACCTACTTGGACCTTTAAATTGTGTATTGAAGAGGCATGATTCTTTGTTACTTGCTCGAATTTACTTTCAAGCCTCCTGTGTGTATCATCCATGCCTCTAATTTTATCTAAAATCTTATCCAAATTGGATTCCATTGAGCTTGATTTATCTTTTGGAAGCCTAATTGTCTTTGAGGTCTGAAATGTCCTACAACATTGTTTGTCTAAGAGAACTTAGAGTGATTCTTCCACCCAGGGTTATAGGTGTTAGAGTAGGAATTGTTGCCCCCTCCTCGTCTATATTGCGCTCCCATATAATTTAATTGCTTTGGATTGCTTTCCTTCATCAAATAACAGTCCACTGTATCATGGTCCATTTGTCTACAAAGTTCACATTTGAGTTGCACGACTTTCACCAAAAAACTGAGGTCGAAGCCTTCATATTGTTGAGTTGTCGAGTCAAGTTATCAATTTTCACTTGAATTTCTGTCATTTGATCAATAACCACGATTCCTTTTTGCTCTTGGAATGTAGTAGTTTGCCTACTCCGCTCACTTGTCCACAGGCAGCCATTACTCGCCATCTCCTTTATCAGCTTTTCCACTGCGTCGATCGTCTTTCTCATCAGTGATCCTCCTGAAGCTACACAATCGTGCCTCTCGTAGGTGGGGTTACTCCATTATAGAATATTTGCAATAAGAATTCCTTGGGTAAGTTGTGGTATGGGCACTTCCGTTGCAAATCCTTGTATCTTTCCCACGCTTCTTAGATAAGTTCTCCATCACTTTGCTAGAAGTTGGTAATTTCCTTGATGATCTTAATGGTCTTAGTTAGGGGAAAATACTTATCTAAAAAGACACAAACTAGTTGATCCCACGTCATGAGGTTGGCTGGGTTAAGGGAATGGTACCAAGCCTTTGCTCTATCTCTAAAGGTAAAAAGGAAAAGCCTAATTCTAACTACCTCTTCCAACATTTGATAGTACCAAAAGGTATCACAGATTTCAAGGAAGTTCACTATATGTGTGTTGATTTCTTCATTTGTTAATCAATAGAACTGCACATTCTGTTGAAGCATGTTGAGAAAGGCTGGTTTGATTTCAAATGAGGCTACTTGAATGGGTGGCCTAGCTATTCCTTGGTTAGTTGCATTGAATCTTGGTCTTATGATGTTTGACGTCCTTGGTTTGCTCCGTGGTCCAAATTCTGCTTAAATTCCTCTACCATTGTTGATTTAACGATTTCTTCTTCTCGGCGAGCTTTCCTAATGGTTCATTCTAGTCAAGTGATGTCTAAATGTAAAGTTTCAGCTGTGCGACTTGAACCTCTCATGACTTTTGTGCTTATGCAAGAGCACGATTTCAGAAATAGAAAAGAAAGAATGAAAACAAAAAATTAAAAACTAACTAAACGCCTTAAACTAAAGAACTAAACTAATCGCCTCCCTGATAATGGTGCCAAAAACTTGATCGTGATTTTTCGATATGTATAAGTTTTAATAATTAACCTCGATATTCCGCAAGTGCACAGGTCGTTCGCGTAGTACCTAAAGTATCAATCCCACGAGGAGGGTTAATCTAATCCTAAAATATAAGGCCAAAAATAATTCGCAATAATTTAGAGTGAACAAGACTAAGGCAAGAATTTATTTCAATCACTCACTCAATTTTAAGAATCAATTACGAAATATTAACAAAACAGCAGATGCAACACCCAATTAAGAATCAACCTAAAGAGCTACCAATTGAGAAAAAGGAAAATTTGATCTATCTTTAATGCTAACCTAACCGATTATGAACTACTGAATTAATGGTTCTAGATGGTCCTAGGGTTGGTTACTTTCTCTCGAATTATAACTATTAACCCTAATTTATAAACCCTAACCAGATTATGAGAATTGCAATCTCTTAATTAACAATCTATCCAAAACCATAATTAGATCTGAAATTGTCCAAAAACTATCGGGAATCCTATGCAAGATCTCTCTTCGCACAAATTATCGATTTGATTTAATTCTCATTCAATTAAATTACCTAAATCTTGTTAGCCCAATTTAATGATTTTCACTTTGTTCCTCTTAGTTTATCACCGAATTATGTAATTGCAAAAATTAAATCACAATTAATCTAGTAAAAACACAACCAATCAAATTTCATTAAATCAAAAATAAAACAACCCGAAGGTGAGTTTAGACATCCTCAACATTCATACATTCTTATCATCAATAACTATCTCAATTCTATACAATAATAAAATTGAAACTAAACCCAGAAATAAAATTGGAACAGATGATAGAGGCAGCATCGGCGGGAAACTTCTTGTTCCGGGAAGTACTTCGCGTAGGCTTCTTCTCCATGTCTCTTTCCTTCTTCTCTTTCTCAATCTCTCGATGAACTCTCTATAGAATTTTGAAATTGTGGCTAATGCAAAAGCTCTCTAATTACCTTTGTCTTGTTCTTTAAATACCTTTTGTGTTTTGAGTAGCCTTAGGTTTTTTTAATGGTTGAAAAGGTCCGAAAAATCCTTTGAAACTTGACGTTTTTGCTTATTTGCACATCTGCCTGATGTAGGCCACGATCGTGGTCCTTCATGCCACAATTATGGGTCAAATTTGGGCCTTCTATCAAGATCGTGGCAATCAGGCCACAACCGTGGGCTGTGTTATGGGCTTCTGTCATGATCGTGGATTGGCTCTAGTGTTTTTGTCAAGATCGTGGGTCATTGTTTTGACCCAAATATCTCCGAAACTTCTCTGTTCTTCGATGTTAACCCTGAAACACTAACAAACACATCAAGTTACCTCAAAAACATAATATTTAAGCTCATAGACTTATACCAACCCATAAAAATACTTAAACACAGTTAATTAACAAACTAACACAATTCTAACATAAACATATACTAAACAATTAAATTAACACTTAAATACATAACAAACTAAGCCCTAAAACATGATGGAATTCACATTTATCACAAATCCTAGTTTTTAAGAAATCAAATCATATTTGAACAATATTAAAAAATCACAATCAACTACAATAATAAAGAATACATAACTACCTATTAATGTTAAGGGAATGAGGAACTTTATAAGACACTAGATTTTATTATAAATTTATTAAAACCTTTACCTAACTTATTACTAAAGGATGCAAGATTTGATTTTTATAAAGATTATGTAGGTGCATTTTGTAGGTTAAAGGAAGTGCTAATATCTGCTACAATTATACAACCATTAGATTAAAACCTCTCATTCGATGATATGTATGATGTAAGTGATTACATAATAGAAGTAGTGTTGGGCCAAAGAGAGGATAAGAAGGTATATGATATCTATTATATGAGTCATATATTGGATGAAGTCAAGCTAAATTATGCTACTACTGAAAAGGAACTACCTAGTAATGGTGTTTCCTATTGATAAATAATTTAGGTCATACATAACAGGATCTAAAAGTATGGTGTATATTGACCATTCAGTCATGAAGCTCCTCTTAAGCAAGAAGGAAGCATAACCAAGTCTTATTAAATTGAACCTTTTCCTGCAAGAATTTGACTTGGAATTTGAGATAAGAAGAGAACTAAAAACTTAGTAGTTGATCATTTATCTTGATTAAAAAGTAAGAGCAAGATTAGAATGGTGAAGATGAGTCACCCATAGATGACTCTTTTCCAAATGATCATTTATTTGCCATCTCAAAGCTAGAAGTTCTATGATATGTAAATTTTGTAAACTTCCTTGCGTATGGAATTCTACCACCTAACCTAAGTTACCAACAAAAAAAATTCTTTTCAAATGTTAAATAATACTATTAAGATAAGCCTCTCTTATTTAAGGGATGTGTTAACAATGTATTCAAAAGGTGTGTACACAAGGAAAAAATGTAGTGTATTGTTTCTCATTGCCATTCCTCATCTTATAGCAATCATATTAACTCCTAAAAAGTAGTTATTGTCATCTTCCAGTCATACGGCTTACTAGGCGATCAAGGCTTTAATTTTTGACTTAAAGGTTGATGGTGAATGATGATTACTCCAATTCCGTGAGCTTGATGGCCCAAGATTAGATTCATATGAAAATTCCAATATTTATAAAGAAATGACCGAGCATTGGCACGATAAGAAGATCATTTGTAAAGAGTTCCATAAAGGAGATTAGTGTTGATGGTAAAACCTATCTACTTATTTTACGCTCAAAAATCGCAAGTGAACGAGTCGTGACTTGTAGCTTAAAAGATCAGATATCGATCCCACAGGGATTGATGCCTAAACACCACTTAATTTAGATAAAACTTTGTTTAAGAAATGAAATTGTTTAATAAAAATTAATCTGGAAATTTTAAATAAAAATTAAAAGACTAACTCAAAATAATAGACAATACCAACGTGCAGAAAAATCAAAATTAAAAAATCTAAAGAATAGCGATTACTTTTTTCCCTATTTTGTCTCCCTCCTATTTTATTGATTGAATTGTATCTCACCCTATATTTTCGAATGTATTAACTACCCTCTCTCAAGGTGTAATTAATTGTTCCTAATTGAATTAAAGGGAATCAATTGGATAATCTCTCAACCTACCCAATGACTCGACCTATTCAACTAGTTATTAAACTATCTTACGAGTGATCAATTGCCTAGCTGAGATCTCTATTCTAACGATTCAATTAACATGATAATTATAAGTCTATAGGTCACCAACTCTCGTTGTACAATCCTACATAAATTTATCTTACTCACTCTCTCAATTTGTCGCAAGATAACAAATAAAATCAGCAATCATTAAAGGCAACTTCATTCAATTCAATAAAATAGGAGTTATAACAAAATAGTTCAAAAGCAATCCCTAAAACTGAATTAGCCTAACATGGTCTCCATAATATCATTAACATTCAAATAAACATTTTATAAAGAATAGAAGAAGGAAGATTGACAGAAAATTGAATAAAAAGGACTCCTTCTCTTCTTTGCCAAAATCTGGAAATTTTGGTGTTGATGCGTTATTTTGCCCTATCTTGAAGATGATCCTTGATTTCAATCCTTCCCTAAGGCTCCAAACATATGTTCTTCACTCAAAAGATGGTCTTTCTACAGAAGGGTTTCGTCCTCCCTTAAGATTGAAGCTTAATGATGCTTAAATAGTCCAAAAACCCTAAGTTTAATAAAGCCCCGCTATTGTCTTGGATTATGATTCCCACCCTCGTAAGAATTGGCACGATTCCCACGATCATTGGAATTAGCATGATTCTCACGATCGTGGGAATTAGCCTGATTCCCATGATCGTGGGAATTGACAACAAATGCACTCCTCTTTTCTTCTCCTCTTTGATCTCTAGTTTAACCTCCAAGTTGCTCCATCTTTCTGCCTACATAAAAATAGTCAATTCTTACCCTAAATTAACCTCAAACACAAAAGAAAAACAATGAAAATCAAAATAAACAAAAATATACAAAATGAATCTTAAACCATAACAATAATCAACAAGTATGCAAGAAAACACATGCCAATTATATAGAAAAACATAAACTAATGCACACCTATCAATATCCCCACTTGAATCTTTGCTTGTCCTCAAGCAAAATAAATACAACCACTCAAGTCTATCATTTCATCTTCACAAAGATCAAAGCATACAATCCCTCAAATTTAGACTAACTCAAATATTAAGTTGATACACATATCATGACTACTCTTTCATTTGTGTACTTAAGCAAACTCAACAATTAACACCATCACTCAAAGATAAGTAAAGATGTAAAATGAATTTTCCTCACTGTTTTCACTCATTTCTCTCAAGTGTTTGATGGTTAGTGTTTCACTCAAACTTCTTATAGAAAACTACACTACTATAGGCTTGCTAATACACCAATTCTCCTCTACAATGATTGCATGCATAAATAGATCAAAAGGACTTGTTTAGGGTTGTAATATGGTCAGGGTTAAGGTGGGTAACGAGGGAAAAAGGGTTAAGCACAAGCATTAGTAAAGTAAAAAGCGTATAAAAATGGGATAACAAAACATAACTCCGAGGTATATAAATATAACTGATATTCTATACTTATTGATGCTACTCACTTGTTCTTCTTCCTTTTTCTTTTCTTTTCTTTTTCTTTTCAATATTTTTTTCTTTTTTTCATTTTTCTTTCTTTTTCATCATACATGGAAGAACTAAGACTATATTAGTAGATAAATACAATGTAATCCAAAGGTAGAAATATACTCAACTCTTCTTGGTAAAATTTTCATAGCGATCCCAACTAATGTAATACTTAATACTCTACTAAGCTTGTGAATAGTTAGGTTAAAAAGGTTTAAAGTTTTAAAATCTCAGGTATTTTCAAAAATCAAAAGGTTAAAGCTCAACGGGGGTAGCAAAGGATAATACAAAAGGTAGGTCGTTTAAACCAAGGGTTAAAACAAGAAAAAGGGCCTAAATGATCTCTATTAAACATGCATGTAGTAGAATCAAACCGATTCAAACCAAGTTCTGAAGGTAGTAACCTAAGGAAGTAACACTCAAGAAAGAAATAGAATGACTATGAATGGAGTCATATGGCTTAATCCTCACTTTGGCTCAAATGAAAACTCATTATGCATCTCTAAACTACCTCATTGTTCCAAATGTCAATTTGTGACTAAGTTTATGTACCCAACTAATTTTCATCACTCTATATGGTTCACCCTCTACTCAAGTAGCCTAATCTAAGTTCAAGCATGCATTCAATCTAATTCTGACTAGTAAGACAAAATTTCATGACAATATTTATTAGAGTGATTCAAGTATGGTTTCATTGCTGACACAAAGCACATATAATATGCCTAAACATGCATCCTATCTAGCCAAATGCAAACAATGCAATTACAAAAATCAAAGTCACCTCCCCACACTTAAAGTTCACATTATCCTCAATGTGATAAGTCAACCCCCAAATATGGGAAAATGACCTTAAACCATACAAAAGAAATTGAAACACACAAATGACATGAAACCAAACAAAATGAACTTGAACCAAACAAAAGAAATAACATGAAGCCAAACAAACATGAAATAAAATGAAAACAAACAAGAGAAACA
>JAOTAY010021377.1:0-10788 GCA_025629805.1 Erythroxylum baracoense | reverse complement strand
AGACTTTATGTTCAAGATACGAGCAATTGAAGACAATTGAGTCATTGTCTCACAATTTGGCCATAGTTCTTGGTCAGTTGAGTGTAGTAAGTCAAAAAACTATTTGGATTGTGGGTTGGATTTCTCTTCAAGATTTTTTATATTTTCTTGAAAGGTATAACCGGCTACATCTTAAACCATTTGCATGTAAGGATTTTTATTTGCATCCACATTATTTGTTTTAAATCAAATCCCCCCTTAAAACTCATTTAAGCTCACTGACAATTGTGCTTCATTACTCCTTGAGGTGCTACAAATTAACGGTTCCCTAAGTCGTGTCCACTTAAAATAATTGGGGATAAACCCTCTTCTCAACAAATGCCTATTCACTTTATCAATAGGAAGGAAACAAATGTGTTTGCACTTTTTACATGGACATTTAATCTTTGGCCCATCCATATATGAAGGTTGAGAACATACATAATGAATAAAAGCTTCAACTCCCTGAACAAACTCAGGATTAATGAAAGCATCACATGATAATCGTCTATACATCCAAGATCTATCAACATTTCTCATTTCTGCAAAACTGTTAATTTAAAACAGTGATTCCATTGTTAGTATCTTTCATGTTCCCCAAAATTTACAAAACATCTTAACTTTACACATCCCCTAAGTATTAACAAATTGAATTAATCACCTACAATTGATCTCAAAACTATGGTACGTGACATTGTTTACACCTGTGAATCAAGAAAATAAGTTCTCGCTGTGACTCCTAGGCAGGAGGAATTTTTCACTGATAAGCCTCACAGGAGCTACATCACAGGTTTCGAGCCTATATATTATCCTAAGGGTTTATTATGGAACGAATTTAATTGTCTATGAAACGTATTAATTCCTTCTATTAATACTATGTTTGCATTATTCACATCAAAGTTGAAGTATTAGTCAATCAAATAAATCACCTATAATTATTCGATCGAATTAATCACCTACAATTGATTTCAAACTCATTCCACTTAAGGTAAATACTTAGACTATTAAAGAAGAACATAAAAACTCATCAATGATTATAAGAATATTCTAAACAACAACATAAATTCAAGACCCCCTTTGTATTCACACAAAATCCAAAGGTATCATATATGTATTATTAAAGCAATACATACGGTAAATATTAGTTGGACGACTAACCTGAATAGATGGACAACTTCAGGCTACAACGAAGACAGAAGAGCGACACTCTTGAACACAATATAGGGCCTGCGAAAGAGAAAATGAAATATTTAATATAATACACTTAACTCTTTTATATATTTCAAATTCAGTAGAATCAAGATTGTGTTTATGTTGTTATATATATTTCAAATTCAGTAGAATCAAGATTATGTTTATGTTGTTATATGTATATGTTCTTAATTAACATATTGTAGCTAATTAATTAATAATATTTTAATTAATTAATAACAATATTTTAATTAATTATATTTTATATAATTAATTAATAATAATATTTTAATTAATTATATTTTAATTAATTATATTGTAGTTAATTAATTAATGAATGATTAAATAAGCAACTTGGTTAGGTTCAGCTTTACCTAGAAGGAGAAGATCATCATTAAAGGAAAGGTTAAAGATACTTAACAGTTTGCACTTAATATGATATTTGGAGTTGTCCTCCAAACTTATATTGTGTTTAATAAACCTTGTAAGAACTTATATAAAAAGAGTAAATAAGGAGATAAAGAATCTCCTTGTCTTATTCGTTTAGGACCTTTAATGAGTTATAAAGTCATCTTCATTAATAAGAATATTGAAGGAAAAAGTAGTTATGCATTGCCAAATCCAATAAATGAATAGAGGGAAGCCAAAAACTTCAACGAATGTAAAATGAAATCCTGATATACTAAATCAAAAAATTTCTAAAGATCAATTTTCATAAAGCAACAGTTAGATGTGTACCTTTTACTATTTATGAATCTCATTATATATGAATTTAAATAGCATGTTAACTTTTAAATATTAGAGTTTTTATATGTATTCATATGGTCATTGGTTCTTACTGAAATTTCATTAACTTTTTAATAATTTCTAATGCTTAAACCTTAATTTACTTTGGTATGTCCCTAATATTTGTAATATCATGTCTAATGCAAAGCTTCAAACAATAGTTGCCAAAAGGAGTCTATAGACCACTTTAGAAACATTTCCCTTAACTATGAGCCAAGCATTAACTAGGAGGACTCCTGTATATGGTTAAGAAATTCCTAAGAGCTTTAGCCTCAAATCTTGCAAGGACTTACTTAGACATCAATTGTCAAAAACTCCGTAGTCAGGAACCATATATAAAAAAAAGCCCTGCCCAAAGTCTCAAATTTCTTCTGGCTAGTTAATAACTAGAAACTAGAAACTAGAAACTTCCTATAATGGATAGAGTTTAATTCCTTAATACTCCTATCCTATGCAAGTTTTGTGACAACTCACCTGAATCCTTAGCATAATTATTCTTCAACTATGAGTTCTCCTTCATTATTTGGAAATCAATCCAAGCTGTGTGTTTACTGGGTGTTTCCAATGCTAACTATTAAGATGTCTTTGATATATTTTAAATACACAAATCTTCTAGTCAATTTGGAAACAAAACCATTTACACATTAGCTATAGGAACCTTCATTGTTTTTCATTTCAGCAATTATCATTAAGCACCCAAAACCCATCATAAAAATGAAGCAACAATCATAAAAGGAAAAAAAAAGATGGACATTGTTTACCTTCAGTAGCGACAGAGATGAGGATGCTGGGACATGTCAAGGATGGTGGCACGATGATGACATAAGGTGGGATGACAAATGACGGGGCTTTGACTGGTAGGCACAGAGAACGGAGACGACAAAGAGAAGAAGAAATATTAGACGTGATGCAGATGGAGGAAAGGGAGGGGCTACGGTAGTTTTAGGTTAAATGAAAATGACGCCGTTTATTACATCTTAAACCTTACCAAAAAAAATTACTGATGAAAACTATTCCGTCATTAAAAAAAATAAAACGCCAAGAATTACTGCTTCTTTACCATCGCTATATTCCGTCGAAAAATTATCTGGGATAAATATTTACTAATGGATAATTATTCAGTCGCAAATTGACAATTTTCCCATCAATGTTACCAACAAATTGTGTCTATCAATAATTTGCTATCTTTACCAACAAGAAATCAACTTATCATCGCTATATTTAGTCGAAAAATTCTCCAGGATAAATATTTACCAATGGAGAATTATCTCGTCGCAAAATTAAAATTTTCCTATCAATGTTACCAACGAATTAGTTTTTTAGCCGGTAATTTGCTACAGTGTATATCCGTCAGTAATTTTCCATCGCTAATTACTAATTTTCTTACAATTTACTAACAGGCATTTTATACCGTCGCTACTATCCATCATAAAATTTTTCGGGATGATTTCCTTCCATATTTACTGACGGAATTTACTACCACTGCTAAACAAATTTTTTCCTGTCAATGTTCTACAGAAATTTATTTTCCATCGATAATTTGCAATAGTTAAGTTTCTATTGGTAATTTTCCATCGTTAGTTCCTACTTTTCTTGTAGTGTTTTATTTGGAATAGGAAAATAAATTTATAAAAATTATTTATGAACCTGCAGGTTTTGGCAAAAAACCATGTATTAGTCGCTACATCTAACGCTTGTCCACCAAATACAATAGATCATAGCAAATTAATTAATACTACATATAAACAACTACAATAAACAAGGTACGACATCGTTTACCTAAACAAGAAAAGCAATGTCATTTTATATTAGGTTTTCAATTACAATCACAATATACGGCTACTCCATTCTCGTTCAAGCTGTCAACATTTCTTAAAATCCTCCATCCTACAAACCACTATCTCCTCTCTTCTCTTTGGGTTCTATATTGTGGTCACCGCTGTCAAAGAACCATCATTAACAAAATCCGTATTTTTTGTTTTGTTCTATTTTCATTAACAAAGTTGTGTTAAATTTAACTTATACCTTTAGGTGTTTATTGTGAGTTCTTAATTATGCATTTGATGTGTGGGTGTGTTTCGAAGATGATTTACTGTCTATCTTTGTTATTTGTATATAGGTTGGCTTTTTCTGAACAACCTAACGCTTCCCTCATCAAAGTTTTGTAACTATTTAATTAAAAGTCTTCAAAAGTATTTAACTTTTATTCATTTCCATTAATAGTAATATATCCCAATATAAATAATATTATACTTCTGTACATCAAGAATATAGTCATGTTTATTCTACTTTAAATTCTAAGTCTTGCCTATGATACAATCTACACAAGATATTTCTGAAATTTTAGTAAGGGCAACTTTTATATCATTAGGCACATTGAATATATATAAGTGCTAAACTAGACTACTTTCACTTATCATCGAAATTAGAGTTGAACATATCATCATTTTATTCTAAATCGCCATTTGCAGAATATACCTCTTAACATTATTAATCAAAGAATGTCAACATGACGACTAGTTCTGGATGGTACTAATTCATTCCATTGGGAAGAATGTGGCAAAATTGTCCTTACTGAAGAAATAAACAATGCAAAAAAAATCTCCACTTTATATACTAATGATCGTTTGCCTTCCATAGCCAATCTTCTGATTTAAGGTGTTTAGAATCATTCGAGTAATGTCACTTTCCTTATAATGTACATCTCATTTCCTTTTATGAAGCTATTATATATATTCATATTTGATGGTATATACTACATGTTATTTTAAGCTTCCTTGAATCTCGAGCATGACATGTATGCCCATAGAGGTGGGAGAGATGTCACAACAATCCATAAAGGATTAAGGAAATCAGTTTTTTTCAAAAATTTGTCAATTCTATAGACTTCATCTGGTCATTCATGTATGCATGTCACTCCATTTTCGATTTGTTTAACAATTTACTAATATGACAATAACAAAGTTCTATAATGATTGTGTTTTAGGTAAACTATTTTGTACTGACAGTTCATATGGAGAACTTGTTTTCCATACTAAATCTGGTGACTCATTCACTGTATCCTCTACAATTAGTTATAACGGAAACGTTGTTGCAAGAAGGTGTGAAAAACCCTACACCTGAGGGAAGAACTACCATTGTTTCAATTGGTGCCTTCGAATGTGTGAGGACCCTTCTCAGAAATCCAGACATCAGGCACTCATTTACCTTTACCAACTCTCTTGTCACTTCGAATCCAAAAAAATAATTATATCATTGTCATTTATCGGTGCAATCAACTGGACTCAGCTTTAAAGTTGATTTATTGTTATATTTGTAAGAATTTGTCAAGCAACCTCTTTACTAGTAAGGGGTCAAGATGCATACTATTTAGTGTAGACTGTTATTGTTCTTGTACTATAACTGTAAGAATTGTTAACCTTCTAATTCAAAGTTTGTACTACTCCGTATATCATATTATTATATTGACACAATTATTAAAATTTTTATAACTAATTTTTACACTGTTACTAATTATTAGTGATTAATTAATACTACTATTTAACATTTAAAATTATGTTGTGTGTGTTTTTTCAACAATATGTTGTAAATATTCAAAACAAATCTCTAATAAAATATATCTTAACTATGATAGAATATAAAAATGTTAGGTTTAATAATTTTGGAAAATGTTCCATTTAGTGACGATTTTGGCAAATGGTCACAAAATGTTTTGCAAATTTCAGAAATCATCACTAAATGTGGACCATTTGGTGGCAATTTCTAGAAATCGTCACTGAATGTGGACCATTTGATGGCAATTTTTAGAAATCGTCACTGAATGTGCACCATTTGGTGGCAATTTCCAAAATTCGTCACCAAATGTTGATCCTTTTGGCGACGCTTTTAAATATCATCACTAAATGGTTATTTTAACTACAATGTTGAAAAAGTAACAAAAAACACGTGGCTAAATGTCTACGAACCTTTGGTGGCGATTTCTAAAAATCGTCACCAAACATCTTTTTATTGACGATTTTACCCAACGTCACCAACTTTGGTGACGATTTCATAAATTCGTCACCAAATATTTACCAAATTTTGGTGATGATTTCTAAAAAGCATTACCAAAAGTTCATTTACCGACTAATTTCTAAACTCATCACCCATTATGGACCATTTTTTGACGATTTTTGTGAATCGTTACTAATGTTCACCATTTGGGAATGATTTTTTTCATTCGTCTCCAAATGTTGATCCTCTTGTGACACTTTTATAACTAGTAGCTAAAGGCTTAGTTTTAATGACAATTTTGAAAATCGTCGTAATATGTTCACTTTTAGCGACAATTTCGAGATTGTCACAAAAAAATAATATAGCTAAATGTCTACTTTGTTGTAGTGATTGTCTTAAAATCCTAATGATGAGTAATGCTTTTATTCCTTTTGGTTTTCGATTAGGGAGTGTTGACATTAATGTATGTTGAATCGTCCATGTACCAATCTGTAAGATATTTTAGTGGCCCATGTCACTTATAGATTTGAGTCTAATGGACAGAGCTCAAGATCATGCTTATTGGGTATTAAAGAGTTTGGCTCAAATAGGTCCAAGACCCTTTCCCTTTGTCCTTAAAAACTGACAACTAAAACATATATTAAATAGGTTCGTATGTTTCAGAAAGTTACACACCGTTTTTGGAAAAGAAAGAACAACATTTCTAACACAAAGAAAGGCATTGTTTCTTAACCATTAGAGAAACAAGTCACAGAAGAAATAAAGGCAGAGAGGGAATAAACTATTAATCAACAACAATATTTATACAACATAGATTTAGGTTTGTCTTTTGTTATTGTTCGATCCATAAAAGTGTTAGCAATTGGTATCAGAGATTGTATTGCATTGTTGTATGGAATGTTGTTTTCGATATTGTCATGGCATGATCTGTAAACTTTTCCCATTCATTTTTTGAATTTGGATTTCGGTGGATTCAGTGAACGATACAATCGTTATTACTTGTACTTACAGTTGTTGAAAAGAAATGAAACTCAAACATATGATTTTGTTCTTAACTTCCCATAAATGTCTTTATGATTTTGGCATGATAGTTTTGCGTTTTCTATTTCCATGCTTGTTATAGTTTTGTATTTTCCGTTTCTATGCCTGTAATAGAAATGTTTCTAGTTTAGAGTGAGAGTAAGAAAACGTAGAAAGAGAAACGAAAGGTTTGGTCATGGAAACTTTATAATGTTAGGAAGGGATGTTCACGGCTTTAGGGTTTGGGATGGCTTGTAGTTTGAAACAAACCCATGAAAGAATGAAACAAACAACACAAATGAAACGAAATTAAAAAAAGAAGAAGAAACAAAACCATAAGAGGAGGCTTTTAGACTTCACACGCCCCATTTGAAGAAGGAGGTGCAGCGTGTGGTGCGTGCAATGCCAACTTGGCAGTACGTGCATTATAATTTTGTACAACTGGCCAGACAGGGCTTTATAGCCCAAAACATGATTTTGGGCTTTTTTTTCCTTTGACCCATTAAAGGATAAGATTGGATTAGTCAATGATTATGGCCTAATTTTATGGTTTTTAATTTAGGGTTATATTATGCAACCTTAATTATTAATTAATTATATTATGGACTTTAACCCTAAGTAAAACAATTTTAGGATGGGACATAATGGATTATTTAATTCATAATTGATTTATTTTCTATGCATAATATAATTTTGAAAATTAGTGCCATATTATATATTTTATTTGGTACTTTGAATATTTTATATTATGCAATATTTGGAATTAAAATTTCCTATTATATGTTGAATGTGATATATGAAATAATGATAATTTAAAATAGTTTGTTAGTCACCAAAGTGATCAAAGTAATTACATTAATTTTTGTTATGTACAATAATTGTCCAATTAAATGTTTATTGCATGGAAAGCTTGTTAGTCACCAAAGTGGCATAGCTTAAAAATATTAAACATTTAATTGTGAATGTTTCAATTGTTTATGTTGATATGATGATATTAAAATGATATAAAAGTTGAATTGAACAATTGAGATTATTAATTATAACGCTAAAAGGTCACCCAAAGGTGGACCATTGCTTATAATTAATAATATTAAAGGACTTTATCAACATAAGTGGTTAATATCATTATATAACCAAAGATAACATGGATGTTGACTAGAATATGATTGATTGTCTATTATAGTGAATTATATTTGCATCATGAAAGAGTACAGCTATGTATTTAAATTTCGCCTAAAGGAGAATTTAAATGCATAATCAAAGTTTATTATTAGTTTGAATCCATTTAGGTATACTCAAAGCATTAATGAGTGAGCTATATGTTGTATTTGCAGCATCTTCTAAGTTGTTCGCATTAGGAAATGACTTGATCAAGTTCAATGATCTGAGCTATGCGGACTGGTCTGAATAAATCCAGTTCCAACTGGCTGTAATGGATTTGGACTTGGCCATAGTTTCAGACGCACGACCCACAACTATAACTGGGACTAGTTTTGAAGCTGACAAGTCTTATTATGAGGCTTGGGAACGGTCTAACAGACTGAGTTTGAATTTGATGCGAATGACAATCGTAGAAAATGTGAAGCCATCAATGCCTATGACAGATAATGCAAAGAAGTTTATGTTAAAGCTTAAAGAATACTCCCAATCTGATACAGCTGACAAGTCTATAGTAGGGACTTTGATGAGTGAGCTAACGACCAAAAAGTTTGACTAGTAATAGCCTATTCATGACTATGTAACTTATATGTCAAACCTAGCTGCAAAGCTGAAATCTATGGGTATAGATGTGAGTGAGTCCTTCCTGATACAGTTTATTATCAACTCACTTCCTCTAGAGTTTGGCCAATTCCAGGTGAATTATAACACCATTAAAGAAAAATAGAACCTTCAAGAAATTAAGGCGATGTTGGTTTAGGAGGAAGGAAGATTGAAGAAAATAAAGGAGCACTCTGTTCATCTCACATTTCATCCAGGCGCTAGTAGCAGCAAGCACAAACTAGGAAAGAAAGACAAAGATAAAGACAAAGCTCTCAGTAAAGTAAATGAGGGCCGAATCTATAAAGACAAAAGGCGCCACTTCTACAAGAAGCCTGGTCACTTTAAAAAGGATTCCGCAAAAGAAAGGCTTGATTCGAAAAGAAAGGTACATAATATGTCTCAGTATGTTTTGAATCAAATCTTATTGAAATGCCTAATAATACCTGGTAGTTAGATTCTGGTGCAACTACTCATGTGTAACATGTTAAACAGGGATTCATTTCAATCCAAACCATAAACAGAGCTGAAAAGTTTTTATATATGGGGAATATAATGAAGGCACGAATAGAGGGCATTGGGACGCACAGATTGATCTTGGACACTGGGTGTTACCTAGATCTAGAAAAGTGTCTTTATGTTCCTAAATGTGTTAGAAATTTAGTTTTTGTTGCAAAGTTAGACATTGTAGGGTTTCAATTTAAGATTGGAAATGGTTTTTTTTTTCATTGTATAAACACAAGTACTATTATGGTTCTGGTACTTTGATTGATTGTTTATATCATTTCAATCTTGATGTTGATTTTGCTACATCTTTGTTTCATGTTGACCATATTATAGGAAGTAAACGTAGTGCACAAAATGAATGTTCTGCTTTTTAGTGACATAAAAGATTAGGTCACATAATGAATATTCTGCTTTTTAGTGACATAAAAGATTAGGTCATGTATCTAAGGAAAGGGTACAGAGGTTGGTGAAAAATGAAATATTACCTCTAGTGGATTTTGTTGACGAGGATATATATGTGGATTGCAGTAAAGGCAAGCAAACCAAACATATATCAAAGCAACCAGTCACAAGAAGTAACGAAATACTAGAATTAGTACACACTGACATTTGTGGTCCTTTCGATGTTCCTTCTTGGGGCAGCGAAAAATATTTCATTATCTTTATTGATGACTTCTCACGATATGGTTATATTTATCTACTACATGAAAAATCTCAATCTGTGGACATCTTAGAGGTGTTCGTTAATGAGGTAGAAAGGTGGTTAGATAGAAAAGTAAAGATAGTGAGATTCGATAGAGATGGCGAATATTATGGAAAATTCGATAAAAGTGGACAATGTCCAGGTCTATTTGCAAAGTTTCTTGCAAGTCGAAACATATGTTCTCAATACACAATGCCTGGTATACTACAACAAAATGGTGTAGCCGAAAGGGATAATCGTACTCTTATAGATATGGTTAGGAGTATGTTAAGTTATAGTACTGTACCGTTATCTTTGTAGATGCATGCATTAAAAACTGCTGCATATCTGCTTAATAGGATTCCTAGTAAAGCAATTCCTAAGACACCTTATGAACTGTAGACAGAAAGGAAACCTAGTTTACAACACCTTCACATTTGGGGTTGTCCAGCAGCAGTAAGGCTTTATAATCCACATGAAAAGAAACTTGATGCGAGAACTGCTAGTGGTTTTTTCATAGGCTATCCTGAAAAATCAAAGGGGTACAGATTTTACTGTCCTAACCATAATACGAGAATAGTTGAGTCTGGTAATGCTCAGTTCATTGAACATAGTCAAATTAGTAGGAGTGGAGAACTACAAAAAGTGGATATTCATGATAATTTTGTAGAAACTACTCCAAGTCGAGTAGAAACTACTATATCAAACGTGATCCCATCGGTTGTTATTCCTCTTGTTGCATAACGGATATGCAACATACCGGAACAACAAATTAATGTTCCAATTCCACAAATTGAACATATTAATGAAGAACCAGCTAATGATGTTCAAGT
>JAOTAY010021376.1:0-10790 GCA_025629805.1 Erythroxylum baracoense | reverse complement strand
GTTTATTTATTCTTGAGATTAATAAAATTGATTTGATTGTGTTTTATTTCGATTTATTGTGATTCAATTTGATTCTTTATAATTGGGCAATAAACCGAGAGAGTGAGCTGGTGAAAATCATTGATTTAGATTAACGAGAGTTAGGTAAATCAATAGGTGGAGAATTGAATCAAACTAGTAGAGTCATGTAACGAAAGATTGAGCACAGATTCCTGGTAAGTTAATAGATAGCGTTATAACTAATTTAAGTTTAGGACAAATTGCAGATCGAGAGATCGCAATTTCCATAAATTGAATTAGAGTTTATTAATTAGGGTTAAGAATTATAACTCGTGAGGGAGTAATTCACCCTAGAATCATCTAGGCCGATTAAATCGAAATTTTCATAATTGGGTAGATTTTCTTTAATTTCAAATAGATTCCCCCTTTCTCTCAATTGGTCACTTCTATGTTAAATTCGGATTATTTGTGTGAGTTTGCTTTTGTTTGTTCTTTTGGGTGCTTAATTTCTTGTATTTGATTCTCAATTGATTTAAATTTCTGCATTAGTTATTAATTTAGGTTTGTGAACTTAGCTGCCGTTAGATTTTAGGACCTTCTTCGTGGGATTGACACCTTAGGTACTACACAAACGACCCGTGCTCTTGTGGAATTTACCAAAGTTAGAAATAGTAAGACTTAGTGCGTGTATAACCTTGCGAACACCCACGAAATTGTATTAGTAGGTATTTATGTTTAGTGACAATTTTATTTTAGTAGCGGAATCCTTTTATCTACTAAGTTTTTATTGTAGGGAAATGTTTTTAGAGACATTTCTATAAACATTGGTAAAAACTTTTTGTGATGAATTGGACTTTGGTTGGTAATAGGAATTTGTAACGATTGTGTTTTGGTAGCAAAAAAGTTTTATCTATGAAAACGTAGTTGTAGAAAAACCTTATTACCTACGTTATTTATACGTAGTTACTTAGTTTTTGTGACGAATTTATTTGGTAGCTAATAGTATTTAGTGACAAAATTTACCTTTTAATTTAATAATTATTATAATTCTTAAAAATAAATTTATTTTAATTTATTACAATTTTAACGTTTTTTTGTGATGAAATTTTTTTGATAGCTAATATTATTTAGTAACAAAATTTTATTTTGAAATTAATAATTATTATAATTGTTAAAAATGAATTTATTTTAATTTATTACAAATTTTAAGACTTTTTTAAATATTTAAATTATTTCTTTATAATTAATGTTAGTGACAAATTTTGTAAATAATAATAAATTGAAATAAAATAAACATATAAAATGGAATGCATTGTATATAAAACAATATTTACATCATTTACAAACTAAGAGTCTACATCTGAGTCATTACTACTAACATATGCATACGCAGAACCTAGCATTTGTTTAACCAAATTTTTAAACTTTACTTCTTTTAGTCCACGATTTAACTTGTCTTTTGTATATTGTAATTTTGTCTTCAATGTCTAGTTCTCCTCTTGAAGTGCCGTCACATATGCTGATCGTGACGAAAAGGCACCAACAGGCTTAGGGCCATATCCAAGATCTTTGATATAGCCTGATTGTATACCAAGGACATTGTTGCAAATTTCATCGACATTGGGTTGATTTCCCTTAGCCAATGACGTCTGCAACAACTCCTGCATCTTGTCCTACAATATCAAGTAGAAAATTGAGTTAACTAAAAAATTATTAGTTAATATTATATAAAAAATAAATTGTAATATTAATTTATTTGTACTTACATAATTACTTTGTGCCTCTTCAGACGTCCAACCTTGACCTTCCTTATAATGTGTGTGCTTGTACAGTGTAATCCTATCACACTGTTGCCCATGTAGTTGTGTTTGACTATATAATATGAATTTAAAAAAATATAACCAATTAGAATTTATTGTATTAAAAAATAGAATAATAAATTAAAAATGTTACATTTATAAATTCTTGTCAGACGACGACAAATAATCTGGAGCTGGTGTTATGAGGAGTCTTCATTTTTGCTCTATTGGCTTTGGCTTTCTAACACTTTTCCTAAAATAAGAGAAGCAGTTATGAGATGTTTAAACATAATTAACAGAAGGAAATATGGAGAGGAAAAAAAACAAACCTGAACCTTCATTGAAGTCCAATAATCATACATTTCATTCCAATTTTCTTCAGTCACCTGTTCCAGAACATGTCTCTTTGCCTCTTTATCAGAAGGGAAAGACTGATGATATTTATGAAGTTGATATCGATGATTCTTCATCCTTTGTTTCAACAATAAACTAACACTGCTTGAAATCTCAGGCATATCTATATCAACGATATTGAGCTTCATCTGTGAAAACACGTATTAGATAAGTTATTATTTTAGTTAAGTAAAATTGCAATACATATAATGAAATGCGTTGAAATATTACCAAAACTTTATCCAAAACATTTTGCAGCAAGTTGTCTTCCTTCGATTGCCTGACATATTGAAGGCAAGGTAACTCATTCCTCATTACGACGCCCAACTCACTGGCCAATTTTGCAGCTTGGATCTTATCCACTGGGCACCGTTGCATAGGTTCAATCATCACGAACAACTTGGTATTCATTGTAACATTCATCCGTTACAACTCAGCTCCTTTTGTCTGACCTCTATCTCGTTTTTTAAGGCCAGTATTGGAACCTGAAAAAAACATAATGATAAAAACACACTAAACATGTAATGAGAGCATAAATATAAATATGTTTGGTTATCAATAACATACCTGAAGATCCCTCATGACTACTAGACAATGTTAGTAAAGGTTGTTGTTGCTAACTTTCCTCATTCGATGATGCAATTGCTGGTTTTTCTGTAGGAGAAACTTCATCGCCTGTTACCACCCTCTTTTCTTTGTTTTGACCAGGTACTATTATAATGAACCTGTGTAAAACATCAACAATATCAGACAATTATCTTCTTAACATTTCAAACAATAAAAACAATTTATTTACACAAATCATCGTAATCAAGAATTTGAAAATCATCAACATCCGCAAAAATATAACTGAAACATTAAAATATACTTATAGTCATCGTAAATTAACATAACTACAACGTCAACAACATAAGACCTATAATTATCTTATTAACATTTGAAACAATATAAACAATGAAACTTACATTTAATCATCATGATCAAGATGAAAAAAATCATCATCATTAAATACATTATCGTTTGATTCTTCATCACTAATAATACATTTCAACAAAGTATCGTCATTGTCATTAAAGTCCTGAGTATAGTCTTCATCTGCTTGTAAGATAAGATGGGTTTGGACTTCATCCAGTTGAACTATGTTAGGCTTGACATCTCTCCTATGGAATGATGATATCTCTGCATCTTCTACTGGAATGCCTTTGTTATTGATCTCCAATCCAATATCTTGATAGACTTCATCAGTATCTTCATCCAATTCACCAATATCCCTTTCACAAAAATCAAAGGCATTCCTTTGTTGAAACTTTTGCAAAACCTTCCAATTGCTACCTAATATGTAATTTTGATAATATGTAATTAATATGAAACTTACTCGATTTCTAAACCATGATACAAACTTCTGCCTATGTCTTTCTTCAACATTAACGATCCCTTTGCTGCGAATTGTATCTTTGTGTTCTCTATTGGAAAAAAAACACAGTAAGATCTTAGAGTTAACGAAGAAAATTATAATATGATTGTTTGAATGAAAAGGAATATATGTACTCCATGTATGTATCGACGTTCTTGCAACTGTTCAAAATATATTAATAAGTAATTTCGAATTCGTCCTTACTTAACTCGACATATTTACCCGCACCAAGTGGCCTAACTTTTTGGGAGAAAATAGACAACCCACCATCATCATTAAAATCAAAATTATGTTCTGCTCTATTAAATCATATCTCCACATCAATTAAGAACACTGAGTAAAAAAATCAAGCATTCATCTTCTATATAAGCCTCTGCAATAGACCCCTCTGATCGAGCTCTATTACGTACATAATGCTTAAGAGAGCACAAAAACCTGAACATAAATAGTTCAAAACTTAGGAATTGTTACAAACAAATAATATAGGAAAAACTTGTTGAATTTAATATGAATTACTTTTCAATCGGAAACATCCATCAAAATTGTACTAGTCTACCAAGTTTTGCTTCATATGGTAAGTGAATTGCCAAATGAACCATAACATCAAAAAACGATGGGAGGAATAATAGTTCAAGCTTACATAGAATCAATGTTATGTCTTTCTCCAATTTATTAATCTCTTCAACTTTAAGTGTCTTGCAACATAATTACTTTGAAAACTCTCCCACTTGACCCAAAGTAACGGACACATCCTTCGATAAACACCTACGTATTCCAACAGAAAGTGGTCGTTGCAAAAGTACATGACAATCATGATTTTTCAACCCTGACAATTTTCCCTCTTTAACATTCACACAACGACCTATATTAGATGCATACCCATCAGAAAATTTGACTAATTGGAGGAACTGACAGAATGCTTGTTTCTTACTTTTTGACATGCTGTAACAAGCAGAGGGAATAAAGTATAATCCATTATCTCTTTTTCTCAAATGCAAATCTTTTCTAATATTTATGTCTTCCAAGTCTAGTCTAACCTTAATAGTGTCTTTGTATTTCCCATCAATTCCCATAACAGTCCCTAAAATGGCCTCACAAACATTTTTCTCAATATGCATGATATCAAGATTGCGTCTCAATAGTAATTCCTTCCAATATGGCAAGCTGAAAAATATGCTTTTTTTAGTCTAATTCAGTTCAATATCATTTCTCTTATGCTTTCTATTGCTTGGGTGTTTGTCAGGTGTAATGTCACCCAAATGTGACAACTGGTAAACGATGTCATCACCCGAGAACTACATCAGAGCTTCACCCAACTCAACTGTGCCATTAAACTATTTACTTCTTCGCCATCTATGCCCTTGTTCCAAATAACAACAATGACCTATATAACATATTTTACTTCGTATCCTTGTTAAATATGTTTGATGATTATAGACAGGACAAGCCTTATAACCTTTAGTGCTCCACCCTGAAAAATTCCCATAATCTGGGAAATTATTTATAGTCCATAATACAACAGCATGCATTGTAAATGTGTTGCCTTCAATAATATCAAAGTTTGTAATCCATATTCCCATAGATCGTTTAAGTCATCAATTAATGGTTGCAAGTAAACATCGATGTCCTTACCATGAGCAGTAGGTCTTAGAATAAGCAAAGACAACAACATAAAAGGCTCCTTCATACACTTCCATGGAGGTAAATTATATAGGATGAGAATCACTAGCCACATGCTATATGAATTACTTATATTACCGAAAGGATTAAATCCATCTGAGGCCAATCCAAGTCGAACATTACGACAATCTTTTCCAAACCATGGAACTTTCTATCAAGCTCTTTTCATGCCATTGAGTCTGTTGGATGACGCATAATATTACCATCAATGCATTTGTCTTTATGCCACCTCATATCTATGGTTGTTTTGTTGACATAAACAACCTTTGTAATCGTGGTTTAATAAGAAAGTATCAAAGGATTTTCATCGGTATATTTTTCCCTCTCCTATCATCCACCCTTCACCTTGATATACCACAAATAGGACACTCTTGAAGTTCTTTACTTTCCTTCCAATAAAGAGCATAGTCATACTTACAAGCATGAATTGAAATATATCCTAATCCAAAGTCCCTTAACAGTTTCTTTGCATCATAGTAAGATTTCGGTAACTTATGTCCCATAGGTAATGTATCATTTAGTAAGTCAATTAACATGTCAAACAACTTGTTACTCCATTTATTATAAACCTTCAAATGCAACAACTTCACAACAAATGAGAGTTGAGAAAAATTAAAGCACCCCGGATATAATTGTTCTTGAGCAACTTTCAATAACTTACTAAAATTATCTTCTGTCATACTACCAATTATGTTAGGCATTCTTGTTTCATTCATAGTCTCCATATAATTCTGACAATCGTCTAACATTTCATTTATCCCATCATCACCATTAGCATTCATATCACAATCAGTAACTGCCATCATAAGATGTCTCAGCACTTCTACTACAACTTGCTTCCTTATGTTCACCATGACAAAGCCATGAAGTATAGAATTTGTTTATGCCTCGGATAAGCAAGTGATTATATAACACATCTTGACTTTGGAAGTCCACATTTAAGCAATCAATGCATGAACAATGAATACTACATTCATCACCCATTTGATCTTTTACAAATTGCATGAAACTCTTAACTCTTTCTACGTATTTAGTTGACTATTTTCGATGAGACATCAAACTTTTATCCATTTATGTATACAATACAAGAAGATAACAGAGTTATAACATTCATTTTTTGTTTTATATTACGTTAAAAAAACCTATATTTAATCTTACATGCAGTCAACAATGTTGTATCAGTTCATAAGCACCAATTAAGTAAACAATATACAACAAAATGAAATGACAACCGATATATAAAACAAAAAAGGTTACTACTAATTCGCATACCTGAAGATGTATAGATGTATATAGTTGACTTGAGTTGTTAATGTTGTTGGAATAGAATAGGACATTCTGATACAAAATTACAAAGATAGAAAGAAGAAAGGGATTAAAATAAAAATAATTTTCTTAGTTTTGGACTAAATGTGGTGGGCAGGGAAAAATGTACCTGAGAATGTTACACAAATTATGCGGTTTTTTGCTCCAAGCAAAAAGAGGAACATAGAATCTGCAAAGTAGATAAAGGATTTGGTGAACAAAAAAAACTATTATAAATAAATTGAAAACTATGAATTAAAGGTTAAACGATCTAAAATCATATTTAATATGCATAGACATTATAATGACATAATTTATAAATATCTAAATTGTGCACAAAGAAGCAAGATTAGGTTCAGTGAGAGATAGGACTTAGAGGAAAGGATATGCCAATAATTAAGACATTAAAGAAAGAAGGTTAAAGAATTTCAATGTCGACCCACCTTAGGCATTGATATAAAGCAAAAGTTGTCTCTTTTATGTTACCTAATTAATGTGGATAGTGTTACTTTTTGTACATAAGAGTAGTATTGTTTCTTTAAGGTGGTAGTGTCTTTTAATATATTTGATTTTTTTATTTAAGCTTATCAATGAAGCTTTCTAAGGTTTTCTTCATAGGCTTTCTCTATTTTCTTTGGTTTTTTTTAAATGCTTTGAAGTTTCCTTAAACAAAAATAAGCCTAGGAATTAAAAGGAATTAATTGTAACACATTAATTAGTTTTTATACTTTCTCCACTTTCACTAATTCCTATATTGTCTCCACTTTCAAATCAAATTCAAAATTAACGCAATTTAGGCATTTTTTTCTTTCTTGATGCAACGTAAATTCATCAAGGCATTTTTTCCGTTCTTGATGCAATGCAAGTAGTAAGTATATAAGGACATACTAAAAGAGTATGCAACATCTTTATCATTAGTATAGGCTCCTTAATCATCAAAGTAGTATGAAACAAGCTCATAATCATTATAGGTATCACTATTAACAAAAAGGAATAAAAGATGCTTAAATTCATTATAGACCATATTTATATCAATAAAGTATGTCATTTTATAATTCATATCCTAGGACTTATAGTCACATAAAGAGAGTTTGATAACCCCTCATATCTAAAAAAGTGCTTTCATTTACCAATACATCCAAAAAGGATCTAAAAATTCATATTCTCTTTATTCTTGTAGGTCTCTCATATGAACCATATCACTTTAAATTTTTCCACGTTAGTGAACTTTTCAAACCAATTTTCATACACTGTCAAAACATAAAAACTAATTGAACTTTCATAATCTTTCATACAAGCCTCCAAATATTCATAAACAAATGATTATTTCACAGTGACCAATCAACAAATGCCTCAACAATACATCAGCTACCAATGAACAAACATTCAACAATACATTAGCTACCAGAGGACTTTCATCGAACACCTTATAAGCATAACATAACTCAAGTCTTCTTCAAGCATTCATCGTCTCTGTTGCCTTTCTTCACCAGCATTCACACATTGAAACATATTAACAACAAATCCAAGCAACTAATCATAAGTTTCACCCCTCTTACATTTAACAAACACAATGACATTTGGTAAAATAAACCCACCACAAATCTAAAAATTTCTTACCAGGTTGACTAGTACTGTAGGGTTGTAATAGAGGACAATAACGTGTTAATAGAGAAACCCACACAACTAACAATGACAAAGAGAGTAGAAATGGAGAAAATGAAGTAAGGAGAGAGCAAGAGGAGGAAGAAACAAGTAAGGAGGTGGGCGAATTCGGGTTTCTCATTTTCAGCATGCTAGGACGACGTTGTTTGTCTAATTAAATTTTGTTTTGCAGTATTTACATTTTGCGACGAAATTTAGATTCAGTCGTGAAATGCCAACATTTACCTCCCATATTATAGATTTGTCGCCAATACAAGGAAAACGACTGGTGACGATTAGATATTTCATCGCCAAATGTTAAAATATTGCTACGAGAACAAAATAGTATCGCAAAATGTAAAACATTTTGCTAATGACAAACGACGACGTTCCACCTAAAAATTTTTTTACTGTTGCAACATTTAGTGACATAAATGAGATTCATTGTCAAATGCCAAACCTTTAGCTATGATATTATAATCGTTGCTAATACATTTGGAAAAATGCGAAAAACAACATAGTTATATTATTCTGATCTCCCACATTTTGCGACGAAACTAAGATTCGTCAAAAAATGTCATGCTTTAGCTACAAAAAAACTATAACAATGCAAAATGTACAAAATTTTGCTCCTTAAATTGTCGTAAAAACTATTTCTTTTACCTTTCTCGACGATGGCAATTTTCGTCGCCTAAAAGTGTAATTTGGCTACTAATTTTATAGAACATCTCCAAAACCCAAGCATTTTCTTTACATCTATATTTTTCTTAATTGATTAACGTATATGAGTATTTCCTATTACCAATAACAAAATGAAAAATTAATCTTCTCACTTATATAGCTCAATTGTTCTTTATTTGCTTAATTTTTGTGGATGACTAATCTTTAAATATAATTTGTTAGAAATAGTTTTATAATTATATTACAATGTCTTCTTAAATTATTATTATTTATTTTGATTAATTACAATAATTAAAATGTTTAATTTTTTCAAATAAGTTTTTTGAAATTATATTAATGAAAAAGCATAATTGTTTGAAAATTGTAAGTCAATTTTATTTTATTTGAACGATATACAAATTAATTTCCAAGTAGTTTTCAAATGAATAATTTAGTTTTAATTCAAATTATGTTTTATTTGGAATAGGAAAATAAATTTATTAAAAATTATTTAATAAACTGGCGGGCTTTAGTGACGAACCATCTATTACTCACTACATCTGACGATTGTCAACTAAATACAATAAATCGTAGCAAATTAATTAGTACTATTTCCAAACAATTACAGCAATCAATAAACAACATCATTTACCTAAACTAAAAAAATGGAATCATTTTGAATTAGGTTTTCAATGACAAAAACATAAAAGCGTACTCCATTTTCATTCAAGTTGTTAACACCAACCCAAAATCCTCTCGTAGATAACTTGTTTGGGTTTTGTATTCTGCTCATCACAGTCAAAGAATGATTATTCACTGAATCGGTATTAATCTTTTGTTCTATTATGAGTTATTTTGATTATTCTTTTGTTCTTTTATTCTATTGTGATTATTCACTAAAACCCTTTAGGTGTTTATTGTGAGTTCTTAATAATGCATTTGATGTATAAATTGTGTTTATGGTTGTGTTTTGAAGATGATTTACTGTTTACCTTTGTTATTTCTTTATGTATGTCTTCCCACCGACGTTTAACGCCTAATCTCATCAAAGCTTTGTTTCTACATTGATGAAATTGTTTCAAGAGTATTTTACTTTTATTCATTTCCATTAATAGTAATGTAGAGACATAGATAATACTATATTTCTGTACATCAAGAACATAGTCATGTCTATCACAAATTTAAATTCTAAATTTTTATATAATACAAATGACAAAATAAATTTTAATAAGGATAACTTTCAAATCATTACACACATTGAAGATGTATAAGTGCTAAACTGGACTAGTTTCACTTGTCATCGAAATCGGAGTTAAACATATTCACATTTTATTCTAAATCAAATTTTGCAGAATACACATTATTAATCAAGGAATGTCGACATAGAGATTAGTTCCGAATGGCCCTAATTCATTCCGTTTGGAGGAATGTGACAAAATTATCTCTACTAAAAAAACCAATAATGTAAAAAAAATCTCTACTTCATACACTAATCATCATTTGCCTTCCATGGCTGATCTTCTGCTTCAAGGAGTTTTGTATCATCCGAACAACGTTACTTTCCTTATTATGTAGATCTCATTTCCTTTTATGAAGCTATTATATACATTCACATTTGATGGTTTATACTACATGTTGTTTTAAGCTTCCTTGAGTCTTGAAGATGACATGTATGGCCATGAAGGCAAGAGCGATGTCACAACAGTCCGTAAAGGATTAGAGAAATCGTTTGTTTTGGAAAATTTGTCAATTCCACATTCTTTGTCTGCTCATTCACGTAAGCATGTCACTCTAATTTTAGTTCATTTAACAGTTTACTAATATGACAATATCTAAGTTCTATACTGATTGTGTTTTAGGTACTAAATCTAGCGACTCATTCACTGTATCCTCTA
>JAOTAY010021375.1:0-10791 GCA_025629805.1 Erythroxylum baracoense | reverse complement strand
GAAAACAGATTGTATAAATGGAGCAGAAATATAAAATGACAATTTAGTTCGGGAGAATTTCGAGTTTCAAGAAACTCAAAGAACCTCTTTAAAGTGAAATTCTGGGGATACCTTGTGAATTTGGTTGGACTAGAGGAAGATTCAATAAGGGGAAACAAAATGAGTAAAGCAATGTAGGGAGGATCCTCATTTTTTTCTTTATCTTTTGTTTTACTTCTCTTGGTCTTTTACACGGTGAGGTTCAATTTGTTTCTCCCCTAGTTCTTTTACCTCTTTCCCACTCCTAAGTGTGATAGTCTTGAGTTGGTCCCTTGGATTTACTTCCGTATTTCTCAGAAGACTCCCCATACTTCTTATAGATAATGTATTTACAAGCTAGCCTACTTACACCTCCAAGTTTTGAATAGAAGAGGCATGGTTCTTTGCTATTAGCGAGAATTGACCTTCCATCCTCTTCTAGGCCTTTCTAAACTCGTGAACTTGGAATTCATCATGTCCATGAGCTTATCTAATTTTGAATCATTTGCATTATGCATATCTTGTTGAAATCCCGGTGGACTTCAATTTCTCAACTGGAGTCCCTGCATTGTTAGAATAAGAAAATTTTGGGTGGTTCTTCTACCCAAGTTTATACGTATTAGAATAAGGATTATTGCCTCTTCGATGAAACTGTGTGCCCATATCGTTGGCTTACTCTACACTATTGTTTTTCACTAAGAAGCAATTAGCTATGATATGGCTTACTTGCTCGCATAACTCATATCCATTAGTTGCTTCGTTAGGTTAGTGATTTCAGCTTATAATGTTATCACTGAATCAACAACAATCATTCCCTTTTGATATTGGATAGTTAACTACTGTATACTTTGGTTCGATGTCTAAAGATAACTGTTATTTGCTATCTCCTCAAGCAAATCTTTTTCCTCCTCAACTATTTTCCATATCAATGATCCTCTAGTAATTGCATCAATGGTCCTACGTATGGATGGATTGACTTCGTCGTAAAAAGCTTACAACAAGAATTCCTTTGTAACTCCTTATACCACTCTCACAATTCATGTACAGACTCCCCCTTATTTTGCTAGAAATTAGTGATTTCCTTTATGAGTCTTGTTGTCTTTGTCAGAGGGAAGTACTTATCCAAAAAGGCTTGCCCCAGTTACTCCCATGTTGTGATGTTTGATAGATTGAATGAATGAAACCACGCCTTGGCTCTATCCTTGATTCTAAAAGGGAAGAGCCTTATCTTCACTGCCTCTTTTGATAACCTATTATACTAAAATGTATCACAAATCTCCAAGAAATTGACCAGATGAGGATTGGGACACTCATTGGTGAAACCAAAGAACTACATCTTGGTTTGCAGCATATTCAATAATGTTGGTTTGATCTCGAATAAATTTGCATGCACTAGTGGTCGACTGACTCCTTCTTATGTCATATTAAATCCTAGCCTCATGAAGTCCATAAGGGTCTTTGATGTTCTCCATGATTTAGTTCTTCTACCATTATTCTCTCTATCATTTCTTAAAATTTAGCTCTTTAGATCTCTCTCTCTCTCTCTCTTGCCTTGTGATGATGAGAGTTAGAGTTTCTTCTATCTTGCTTAAACTTTGAGTGATTCTTGTGCTCATTCAATCGCAAGCAAACAAGAGAGGTAAATATTCCTTAAATCATAGGAATTCGAATTGTCCCAAAGCTAAAAGTCCCTAGCAAATGCATCAAAAACATATAGACCAAGTTTTATATAATAATAAAACTTTCAGTATCACAAGTATAGGGATCATATCTTGTAGTATTAAGGGTGTCGTTCCCACAAGGACTATTAAACACCTAAACAACTTGAAAAGAACTTTGTCTAAGGTACTAAAAATTAATGTGAATTAAAATAAATAACTTAAAATTAAAAAATAATAATGAAAATAATTAAACAATAAAATAATTAAACTGCCAATGAAATTGAGATTGATCAAAATTGAAGACTTTAGGAACTATTTTATCCTCATTTTATCTCCCTTTCTTTTGTTGATTCAATTTATGTTTGATCATATATTTCCTAAGGTTTAGGTTACTCTCTCTTAAGATCTAATCAAGTAACCCTAATTGATTTCGAGATTTATAGAGTTATAATCTCTTGATTCACAAAACTATTCCTAACTTATTCAATTAGATCTGAAGCAATCTATTAGATAATTAATTTCACAATTAAAATATCTCTTTAATTGTTCATTAATATGATAATTGTAGGTCTATTAAGTTACCAAATCTTATTGCGCACCTTAACACTAATAACATTATTCACTATCTTAATTTATTGTCAAGTATATGCCTGACAATTATCATAAACATTCACCAACGTATTAAATTCAATAAGAAATAAGGTTCACAAAATAATTCTAGAATAATCCCTAAATATGAATTTAGAAATCCATAATCATGTTATACATCGTAGAAATCCAAATAAATACTCAAGACTATGAAAGAAATAAAGGTAAAATAATGTAAATTGATCGAAGTCTTAATATGGAATGGTGCAATTTCTTTAAAGATCTTCTTTGATCTACTTTGGTGTAGTGTATGTTGCCTCTTTTTGGTGCTTTTCATGTTCTTTTATAGTGCTTAAGTCTAAGGTTGCATCTAGGGTTTCCCCACTTTGTTTTATTCCAAAAATAGCCCTGAACCCTAAAAACAAAAAGAACTCCCACATGGAAACACCTCCTAGCATGATCATGCATGAGGCATAATTGTGCCCAACATTGTTGATTCCTCTCTGGCATAATCGTGGATGGTGGCATGATCATGTCAGATAGCCATGCAGCATCCCTAGACTTTGCCATACAGGATCATGCATGGTGCACGATCGTGTCATCCTTTATGCATCCAACATCTTCTCCATTCTTCAATTTCCTGATTTCAAAAACTCACAAACACATCAAATACCTCTTGAAACATAAAGTTAAAATCAAATTCATGCTCTAAACTACTCAAACACTTAAAACATATACAAACACTAACAATCACATAATTCTAAGCTTATACATATGATAATCATCTAAAAAATACTTTAAAACACATTTAATCACCTATAAAAACATACTATGATCTATACCTATCAGCTTCAAGATTATCAGATGTTACATACTTTACATAAGCATTACATCCCCAAATCTTTAAGTGTGATAACTTTAGTCTATTAACAGTCTATATCTCATATAGTGTCTTGTCAAACAATTTGGCTGGAACTCTGTAGTCAGTAGTTACAAAGGCATATCCTCGAAAGTAGATAGGAAGGATTGCATAACTCATCATAGATTGTACCATATCTAATATAGTATGATTTCTCCTCTCAAATACTCTATTATGTTATAAAGTTCTAGGAGGAGACCATTGTGAGAGAATCCCATTCTCTTTTAAGTAACCAAGAAAATCATGTTCCAAGTATTCACAACCTTAATTAGATATAATTTTCTTAATATTCTCACTAGTTTGTTTATCAACCTTAAGTCTAAACTCTTTGGACTTTTCAAATGATTCAGACTTTTGTTTGATTAAGTACATATAACCATATTTGGTGTGATTATTTATAAATCTAATTAAATATGAGTATCTACCTTTGGTGCAAGTAAACATAGGGCCACAAACATCTAAATGTATAAGCTCTAGTAGCTCACTAGTACACTCTCCCTTTCCAATAAAGGGTAGTTTAGTCATCTTTCCCAGAAAACAAGATTTACAAGTTTCATATGATTACAATCAAAAGGATCCAAATATCTTTTTTTTTCATAAATAAGGTGGATTTAGGCCATTTAACTTTTTGTTCTTGCTATTTTTTAATTGATTGTCCTTTTCAGATCTAATTAATATAAACCATTTTTAAGTAATCCAGATCTATAGTAAACATCATCTTTATAAAAAGAACAACTTTTATTCTTAATAATAAAGACAAATCCATTCAAATCTAAATAAGAAATGAAAGTTATGTTTTTACTTTCCAGTAATAAATGGAACATAATAACAATTATTCAATTCTAGTTCAAGTTTAATAAACAAAGCTATAATATAAGTTCCCACAATTAATGCAGTAACTCCTACTCTATTGTCCACTTATAAGTCCACTTCTCCTTTCTTCAATGATATACTCCTTGTTAACATCTGCATATTATTACAAATATGAGAACCACATCTAATATCTAATACCTAAGAATGTGGAACAGAAGTAGAACGATTGATCTTAATCATAAATATACTTAAAGATGAACCTATCTTAAGTTTTTTATCTTCCAGGTTAGTAAGATAAGCTTTGTAATCCTTTTTTAAATTTCAATCGACTCCATAATGAAAACATGTGCCCTTATTACTTGTCTTCTTTTTTACACCACCTTTGTTTCTTGTTATTATTCTTCTTAAAGCCCTTTTCTCGCTCTTGGAAGAATCCATGACAAGAACATAAATGTGTTCCTTCTTAAGGCACCTTTTTACAGTCTTAAAACATATTCAGTAGTTAACATAATGAAACATCCTTTTATTTCACATGAAAGTTCATAACGAACTTTAAAAAGATTGAATTAAGAGAGTGTAGCACCATATCAATGCTTAACTCGTAATCCGTGATAAAACCTAATTGGCCTAATTTTTTAATAGAGCCAATCATCTTCAACATACATAACTCCACTAGAGATCTTTTTGTCATTTTAAATTGAGATAATGCTTTAGAGAACTGATATCTCTTTACCTTGCTTTGTGCATTAAACAACTCCTTGAGATGCATAGTTATTGCAAGAGCATCGATATTCTCATGCTGCCTCAGAAACTTTAGAGACATACTAGCCATCATTACATAAGTAGCTTATTCAACATCATCAATATAACGCTGAGATTTCTCCCGAATCTCATTAGTCTCTTCTAAATTAAACTATTATAGAACAATAGTATCAATACCATATAGTTTTTTTCTTATCTGAGAGCAATTCTTAAGTTACGAAACATGTATGAGAAATTAGTTTCAATTAGCTTGTTAGCATCCATAATGCTCCCTAGTGATGATAGATTGGTATGATGACAACCAACAGACATAAAAGATCAAGTATTAGTTTATGCTACAAAACCAAATAAAATAAGGACTGATAAATATTTGGTCATTCTCACTATTTTATTCGGAATAATAGCCTTTACTATTAAATCGAGAAATTATCAAATAATTTTCTAGTGGGATAGGATCCTATTCAAACTTAGTTGATCTCAAGTTTGCTTAACAAACCAACTAGATTTAAATTAGGTAGATAACAATTTTATCAATCACATCTTATATGACTCTTATACTTGTTAGGTGCCAACTCTTTGCCTCTGAATTCATATGAACATGAGTTTGCTCAACCAAATCATACAATTTAGTTAAGTAGGATCCATTAATTTAAAATGAAACATATTCAAGTTAAAGGGGCCTTGGGTTTGCTGAACAAGCCTTATAATAAACCAAACTCTAGTTTTATTGTTAAATTATGGAAGAAAACAATCTTATTCTTAACGTGTACTTAATATTTAAAAATGAGGGATTTGAAATTTTAAAAATGTAGATCTCTTAAAAATAATATAATCACATTATATTAATAATTTCTAACATAATCAAATTATGAAAGAAATCCTTTAAAACCTTTGCTTGATTTTAGTTATTTATTTCATAACTAATTTAATTTAATATTTTGACTTTTTGAAAATTAAACTAAATTCAAAATATTCCTAATTAAAATAATCCTTTGAAAACAATTTTCAAATATTTAGAAAAACACTTTTCAAATTTATTTGGAATTTAAACCAATTTAATTTCCATTAAATTAATTTAAATAAAAGGAAAGGCTTAAAAACACATAATAACTGAAATAAAAATAAATTGGGGACTGCCTGGTTTATATCGTTTTTACAATTAAGGTTTTCTATGTTCTGTCGCCTCCCTCTTATTCCCCTTTAGCTATAGTCACCTAGTTTGGCTGGTCTAACGTCTATGCTGCTTCTATCTCCAAGGTTCTCCCTTTCCTCTAGCATCTGGCTTCTTCCTCCAAGGGCAAATCTTTCCTTTGCTAGTGGTGACAATCACCACTGGCTCTGTTGCCTAGCAATAGAGAGCGATTCACCAACAATGATGCAAAATGTTAGTGATACTCCATTAACACAATAAAAAGCATAAGGACCCAAAAGTGCATTCGCATACACCGAATAAAATTCTAATTCAAATCTAAGGGGATGCATCTTTGTTTTCAAAAAAGCCCTATCAATTTGAGAACATAATAAGCCAAAAGAAAAAAAGCAAAAAAATAGTAATGGGGCATGCATTATATTCGTTTTCCAAATCTGATTCATAACTAGGGGACATGCCTTAGTGTATTTCAGAAATCACAATCAACCAGAAGCAATGAGCAAATAAGAGGCATAGTTAATTGAAGTTTCCATAAACAAATATATAAGGCTATGGGATTAATTAATTTTCTAAAAAATAGAAAATCAAGTGGAGTTTAATTTAAACAAACCCTAATTCATTAAGACAAGGTTTCAAACCTTAATTTTTACAAAATTAATAAAAATAAAGCAATTGATTCAAGTTAAACAATTAAGGTGGCTCTAATACCACTATTGAGAAACCAACCATAACCAAATCACGGGCACAATGCAAAAATAAAATTTTTACGATTTCTTAATCCGGTCTTAATAATTTAATAACTTGAAAAACATGAATTATAAAATAAGTGAACCATACCTTATTCAAAATTCCTACTGAAACTTTTCCTGAAACCTTTTCTATATGTCAATCATGAGCTATTTAAATGTCTAGTTTCTAACGGTATCTACAAAGCAGAGCAAAAGAAACTCAACCTTTTGAGAGGAATAAAAGGATTGCTAGCTCTTTTATGTTTATTTCCTATAAATAAAAAATGCATTATTTATTTTTATTAAAATTAAATATTCCAATTATAATTAAAGTCAAACTCTAATTATAGTTTAATTTAATTTTAATAAAATCTTCAGTTAAACAATTTATAATTATAGATCAAGATTGGTGTCTAACAACATATCATGACTACCCAAATATTAAAAATGACAAAGTCATTTAACTCAACCTATCCATGCATGGTTATGATGTATAATTTAATCCTTTTAATATCTAATGTTCTAATTGGACAAAGTATAGATATAATGTCTACTCTTTTTAAATCCAATCTTTTTTATTCTTGTTAATTGGTAATTGTTTATGACTGATATTTAAAAACATCTTTTCAAATCTCAATTCACTTAAATTACTACTAGTTAAGGACGATGAAACATTCTCTCTAACTACTTTAGACTGACGAATTGTTTTTTGACTTACTCAATTATCTCTAGATGATTTATACTGTATTCAAGTACTACCGAGTGAGCCACCCTAAATAAGATAGGTCATAAGTAGCATCAAAATATAGTAATTCTCACATAAGATACCTAGATAACCACAAGTATAAGGATCAATTACAAAACTATCATAATGAGAAAACCTACAAATATATAAATAATATTCTATTTGGGATCTCATAATTAGGTCAGTTCAATGAACTTATTTTCTAATAAGTAGTAACGCATTTGTTTAAGTATTTGCATACTTTAATTTATAAAATTAATTACTTTATTCATAAAAAAAAAGCATAACATATATTAGCTTTATCATTTCATCAATATTCAATCTTGACGAAAGTATAACTAGAAATAATTTAAAAATAATACATAAATGCAAATTGAATCTCATAATTATGATCTCATCATAATTTCAAGTGTACAATTATAATTATGGATATTTTACTTTAGTAGTAAAATAAAAAATGTAATGAAAAAAAATAAAGATAAATAATGTATTTATTAACTAAGATAATATGTCATACATAAAATTACAACCAAGCAAATTGATTACAAGGACATAAACTGACACTTTATGCACTATAAATCTTTTCAACGTATTCTTTAATCATTTTTCAAGAAATTTGAACAAATAAAACAAAAATCCAAACATATCACTATATTATTAATTTTGAGAATCTTACTTGATTATTTGGCTTAAACTTTTTGCTTTTGTGCATTAAAAAGCACCAAAACAGCAAGTTGCAGAACAAGAAGTAAATCGTGACAAGGGAAACTAAAAATAATATAGTTATTAAAGGCACACTCGATATAATATGACATATTGGCATATTCTACTTTGTGTTTTATGTTTATTTGACCATGAGGTTACACTTATTGCTTCACGTAGTTACATTGACTTTAGTGAGATTTAGGGTCACAAAAGTAACCACTTTAGAAAGTAGTATCTCAAAAAAGAAAGGTTATATGCAGGTGATAAAAGATTGCAAAAGATAATTAAGATGATGTGATCCAGAGACATTTACTATGTTACACCATATTGCTCAAGTCTATTCTACATGCATCGATTTTCATATATAGTTTTAATACAAATTCATAAATAGTTTTAATAGAAAGTACTTTCAATGTGAGAGATTTTATAGAAGGAATTCATCACTCCATAAATCACTCTCTGTAATTAATATGATTATTGTAACTTAAATCAAGGGATTAGTTTTGACCATTGAATTGTAACGGTAAGCTTATATCAACCTAGAAGGTTCCATCCATTTGCATATAACGACATCTTTTATATAAATGATAGTTATGATTCAACCATTTATTGTATGGTATCAGAGCCAATGTTCCTAAACCTTTTAAACTCTTTTTTTTTTACCATGACTGTCGACTCAACAACACCTTCTCCCTTTGTTCCTAATTCCCAAAATCCTTATCATCCTTTGATTGCTATTACTTTTCCCTCCTGTTTTGTTGTAAAGGACCTACGCACGGGGCATCAACTTCTAAAGGGCCCAACTAGGGATGGAGTATACCACTGGCCTTCTTCCTCACCGATCAAATCTTCTTCTGTTCTAGGGCTTTCAGCCGTCCGCACGAGTCTCGCCGACTGGCATAGCTACCTCGGCCATCCTACTGTTCCAATTTCTCAACATGTTATTTCTCTTTTTAATCTTCCTACGTCTCGTACATTGGTTAATAATGAGTGTAATGCCTGTTGCACCAAAAGTCATAAATTGCCCTTTAGTGAGTCTTTTATAAATTCTTCCCGACCCCTTGAGTTTGTGTTTACTGATGTTTGGACTTCTCCTGTTTTATCTGTGAACAATTATATTATGTAATTTTCGTAGATCACTACACCAAATACTTGTGATTCTACCCTCTCCAGTGAAAATCACATGTCCATGATGTCTTCACTCGATTTCGACCTCTGGTCAAAAACAAGTTTAATAAAAAATTAACCTATCTCTAATCCGATAATGGGGGTAAATTTCTTTCCCTAGCATCCTATCTTGCCACCAATGGCATTATACACCTTACCACTCCACCTCACACTCCCGAACATAATGGTTACGCTGAACAGCGTCACTGTCTTATAGTCGAAGCAGACTTAGCGCTCCTCACTCATGCGTCTCTCCCCCTCTCATACTGGTCCTATGCCTTTGTGAATGCCGTCTATCTCATCAATAGACACCAACCCCAACTCTAGACATGGTGTCGCCTTTTGAAGTCCTATTTCACATGTAACACCCCACTCCCGCCGGACCCGAACCCGATATTGACAGTGATATCCGAATCCGTGCCCCGCGAGGGTGGTGTGCCACATCACCTAACAATCTAGATAATATATCTCTCCTTGTTCCTGCCTCATAATTTGGGATTTACCAAATAATCACAGGAATCTATTTTTGTAGGCCAAAGTCGGGCCCTGCACTTTCTTCCTCACATTGACACATATATTACCTGTGATTCTACTCCAATGTTTCCGCAGTGACCTCTTCTCATACAACATTATTTCATAATAATTGAACTATCTGATCAATTTGAGTGCATTCACTCTTCTCCTTTGATTCATCATTTTTTTTAATCCATATGTGTATCCTCAATCCATTTAGAATTATCGAAGTAAGATCCTCACGGAACTTAATCTCAATATCATAGACTCAATATCACAGACATATTATTACTCTCAATCATAACTGTTATCACATCACAAATCCAAGTCTAACCTTTCACATTCATCGAAGGATTATTTCCTTTAACCGGGCTTGTACACTTGGATCTTATCATTTCCCGATTTTCACACAATCCTGACAATATCATCACTTTTCTATCACATTCGCAAGTAGGATATTTCGATACATTATCGATATCAGATTCCATAATACACACACACACAAACACTAATGAATCTACCTTGTCGAACCCTATACTTTTTCTCATCTCCAATTCAGAATCATAGATACCTATTTAACCGACATTTATCTTATGTCTAAATTTGACCTCCCCATGCAATAGAAAATTTCATTTTCCTTCAACTCGGTTCATACCCTTTAGGTTTCATCTTTCATTTTGATATCACTACTTTCCTTAATCAACCCATACCAACGTATTCACATTTCTATCACATCCGAGGGTTTATTGCTACAGTACAATATAAATGTTATTTTCCATTTTTCTTTTCCTATTTCTCATTGCCCATAAACCTTCAATGGCTCACTTTCTGGCCTATCATCACTTTTCTCACACTTAAACACTTCACACATGCTCATGCGTGTGACTCATACTCGTGCGACTCAGACTAGGGATCAGTTGCTACTGTCTGCTATAACATGACTGCAATGCATGTGACTTGACACATATTTCAGAAAACGCCCATATAAGATAGTACTTCTGGGCTCTGATACCACATAAATG
>JAOTAY010021374.1:0-10793 GCA_025629805.1 Erythroxylum baracoense | reverse complement strand
CATTTTTATACATTAATTTGATAAATATTATTACATCAAAAGTATTTATCAAATATTTTTCCTTTTATTACAGAAAGGCTTTTTTTGGGATTCTCAATTTGACGAGATTATCTATAAAGTATGGGAGTCAAAAGCGCGTACATGTTATCGCGACTTTGTTGGGGCAATACGCAAGGCGGCTGTACGACCGCCTTACATTTCTAAAGAAATATGGAGTCGTTGGCTGCAGTATTGGTCATCATCTGAGGCCATATCCGTTGCACAGCGTTATTCGGCCAACAGACGTGGAGGACCCGAGGGAGAAAGTCTTCCCGTACATATGAGAGGATCTATTACCCACCAAGAGCATACATAGAAACTTGTAAGTATCTACAATTTACAATTATATTCTCATCTCTTTTTTGCTGTACTTTAATTTAATTTGCTGTGTTAAAATTTGGAATGAAAATATATGTTTCTGGTGCCATATATGGCTGTGTTTTTTAGTTTTGTTCTTTGTTCAACAGGGGGTAGATTTCATAAAAATAAAGAAAAACCTGCTGAAATTTTTATAAATGCTAATTCACTTGTATTTCTATTGAATTTTATGTGTGAATTTTGGAATGAAGATATGTGTTTCTTGTTGAGAATGATAATGTTATACTGGTGCCATATATGGCTGTGGTTTTAGTTTTGCTCTTTGTTCAACAGGGGGTAGATTTCATAAAAATAGAGGAAACTCTGATGAAATTTTTATAAAATCTATTTCACTTATAATTAACATTTTATTCTTATGCAGGAAAAGTCTATGGGCATATGGCCTACACACCATTAGCTATTTCTGCACACTCACACTAAGAAGCATGACGGTGTGACATTCATCAACAATCGTTGTAGAGAATTCAATGTATGTGAAATTTATGATTTAATATTAATATGCTTAATAATTATCACTTACTAATTACAAACATTGCTTTCTGATATGACCAAATATAATAAAGCATTGAACGACGGTCTCAACAATCTGAAGATGTTGATGAAACTCAAACTTATCTTGAAGCAGTGGGTGGTAGGGACCGTCGTGGGAGGATATTTGACTTAGTTTCATTTGCGAACATTTGTTATTTGCAATCCTCCACGTCTAGTACAGCAGCATCTGCTAGGCGATCCACCATCAATCAAGTAGAAGCATTTGAGAGCATAGTGCAGACATTGTCGACTCAGTTGCAACAGACGTTGAAACAGTTGCAACAGTCGGTGGCACAGCAACAACAGTCGATGCAGTTCATCTCTCAACTCCATCAAGAGTTGGATGAGTTGAAGAGTAGGGGCCAACCAGAGCATCCACCATCTCCAGATCAATAGTGTACTTTTGGTCATTTAGTTTGTATTACAAATACTTATTATTTACAATGTATTGTTTTTATTATCAATTAAGATATTTTAACTTTTAATCGTTAATCAAAATTTCTATTTCAGTAAATTAAATGTATACTATAAATTTATAATTATTAAAATTACACATTAACCATAATTTAAATATAATGACAATGTATATTATATATTTTAAAAAAATTAAGTAACGTATTTACCGACGGAAAGAAATGTCCGTCGGTAAATACATGACCAGTTACCAACGGTCCACAAGTTCTTCGTTGGTAACGGTAGAAGGAATTATCGACGAAAACCTATATTCGTCGGTAAAGTTTTTAACAAATATACCGACGGTAAGTTTTTTACCATCGGTAAATATTCCGACGGAACAAAACAGTCGTCGCTAAATGGTACCGACGGTCAAGCACAAAGAATATATCGACGGTAAGATAATATACTGACGGTAACAAATGTACCGTTGGTAAAGTTACCGACAGAATATGCTTTAACCGTTGGTAAGTATTAGCTACGGCCGATTCTACGACGCTTTCGTCTGTTAGAAAATTCTGTCGGTAATATTTATTATCGACGAAATGATTGTGTTTTTTATCGGTAATTTTTGTCACAAAAAGGCATTTTTCTTAGAGTATTATGTGAGTCGATTTTTCAATTTCATAAATCTTCATTTAAGAGAAGAATGCACGACAAAAAATGAATGGTTTAGATATAAAAGGGTAGTACATACTTCAATCAAAATCTTAAAATATTGGATTATAAAAATATTTTTATATAAATCATCATTAATTCTTGTTCATAATCATTTAATAATCTATTAAGTTTAAAGCCTCAATTAATCAATTCCCTTCGTCGGTCCTCTAGTTTACTAGTAAAGTAAAAGTTAGGTAGCTCTCTAGTTTATCCTATTCTTTATGATAATTTCTATGATACCAAGCATACCCTCATAAACCTATTTCCTAATGTAGTTAGTTTTGGAATGAAAAAGGTAAATCTGACTCAATTAATCTTTATTTAATTTTACTGTTAAAAATTTTATTTGATCATACTATATCAATTTTAAATTATAATATGTGGAAATAAATTTGTCTTGTATAGCTAATTTATAATTAATTTAAGCTAACATTATCACTGAATATTGACTTTAGATTAATTAATATTAATACTAATATTATATTGTCTAGATTTATTTAAACTATGAAATTTATATTTATTTATCTCATTTATTTTATCGTGAATTATGGTCATTAATTTGCATATATTCTTATAAGAAATTATATTTTATGTTAAATTTTAGATTTATGATATTCGATAATTGAGTTGATGATTTATTTATAGTTTATATAATTATTACAAAATTTTAAACATATGAATTATTAATTAAACTTAAATTTAAAACTTTATAGTAAATTAAGTTTCGGGGGTTCGATATAATCAATTTTATTTCATGGACTAAATCGAATATGAGCTTAAAATATATTTTAACAATTAGTAGATTATGATTAACCTTATTCAGCCAAATTCAGGTACCATTATCAACTCATAAAATTTTTAGTTATAAGGCGCTATGTAGAGACAAGGTCAAGCTGAGAACCCTAGACCAGCATTCAATACAATATGTTCTGTCTGGATATGACCAGTGAACTTTTCCTTGCAAAAAGTGACCGTTAAATACAACTAGCTTATCATTTCATTTCTTAAAATCGTGGACTACATTATTTTATGAAAAGGTCTACTACCATAGCCGGTTGATGATGACCACTTGTCTAATTTATCGTTTCAAAAACAATGAAACAGAGAATGGTTGGAGAAAGGCGCAAGTGGGCAAGTTGAGCATGTAAGCATGCAACGCCGATAATGTGGAAAGAGTAGACATAAGAACCATATAAAACGTTCTAAAAATTATCTAGACTGGGTATTGATAGTTTATATTTATCCATCGGTTGAAGATGTGCAGCAATAATCAAGATATAAATGAAGTGCCATATACATTAACAAATATGTAATCAAAGAGGAAAAAGAGAGATAGATTACGTTTCACTGTCCTCTTAGTGTATATAGATAATATATATAGGCTCTTTTCAATGCTGCTTAAGTGATCCAACCAGTTAAGTTTCAGAGTTCAATTACGTATTTATATCTTGTCATGAAGCAGAATCTGATTTTTCTATAACGTTTTTAGATAAGTTTAGTTTTATACGTCACTTTCTTCCTTCTTGCTTATTATAAATATTTGCAGTTGGTCCTTATTCGTTGACTAATCCTCTATTTTTTTTATTGATCAAACCTAATTTAATGTAGAAATCTTCACAACTTCATAAATCTGTAAAGAAAAGGGGAGACAACTTCATGTTGAATTACTCATTAAATAAGGCGAGGACGACGTTACAAATGCTACCACGATTAGCCCATAAAACTACAAACTACAAACCATAAATTGGTGTAAGTTTAAAAGAGTGCGTTCTCTGCAAAATAAAACATTAATCGTAAGATACTTTAGTAAATCATATAACAATGTAACCATCTACATTTGGAGCAAATAATGTTATAAAAGACGACAAAAGTTAAAAGCTAAGTGAATAACGTATGCAATGAAGTCATCATTGGAGCAGCCAATGGTGAGTCTTAACTGTCGAGCACCTTACAAATTTTCAACAGGAGAGCTACTCAATTTAATAGTTACTTTTCTAAGTTGTTCCAATATATACTATCAATCCTTGTCCTAGCTAGCTAGGATTGGATCATTGTATTAATACAATATGATAAAATCTATAATTAATATAAAATTTTAAGTTAGCATTTTAATATCAGATAGCTACTCTCCCGCAAATCTGTGTCAATTAAGTGAAACAATAAAACCATCAAGATCTCGTCTTCATAAAATCTGATTCTTCAACACAAGAATCCTTAAAGAATGCAACTGCATGTTAGAGCTTCTTCACCGATAAGCTAGCGTTAAATGTATGAAAATTAGCCACTTTCTTAGCATGTACTGCTAAAGGAATGATTGTACGTGCTCACATAATTCGTCAACACTTATCTATATCTTATCTTCCTAGAGACACCTAGTACTGGACAGTACATGCCCAAATATGAACATGACCTTATGATTGAATTGAGGCTTCGTTTATAGCGTGTGGCCCCATTATATATATACTTACATAAGAATAAAGGTACGATTTTTGTCATTATCTCTCCCTGAATTATCGACAATGTCGGCGCTCGTCGTTGCAAGCTATAGCTTTTCCAACTTCATTCTCAACTTGCCAACTTGTCCACATGCAAATGCTCAAGAGACGAATATTGGTTGGTGAACTCTGTGATCAGAACATAAAAGTTTAATCGAAAAGTTGTGGTCCTTTAGGATAACCTGTCGGCGCCTTATCCGAACGACCACCAAAGAAGAAACAAAAGTTTTAAGATTCTGCCTTTTCACTACAAGTTTCTTGGTCCATCCTTTGGAAAATTATTCAATTAAAACAACAAGAAACTATTGGTAGGATTTGGCTGATGATGTGTAGGAATATGGATACTTATTATAACCAAGTTGACAGATGAGATGATGAAAGTTAGCATATTTACAATATGAAGATTTGACTGTGGAGTTGTTTAATAATTCAAGGAACTTAACAAATTACTCATTTATTTGATCTTTCTTCAATTTGGCAGGATAAGGGATGGTAGACTAAAATTCTTTGAATTTTCGAAGGAACCCTTCTCCTTCAGCTTTTTCTTGACTCCTAGTATTATTCTCTTTCTTATCTTGGATTTCGATTTCTTCTTGCAGCTCTTTTCCACTCTTAAAAGTAATTGCCATCACACATTCTTTAGGATTTGTATTTTTGGCACTAGGAAGAATCCCGTGTGGTCTTTCAGAACTTAACTTCTTTTTAAGAAAAAGTAAAAGAATTAGATTTGAAGATGACGTATTTACAAGAGAAAGAGAACAACGTTGTTAGCTAACTAAAAGGACGTAGCTTTCGGAAACAACTTAAACACATTGTAAAGATAGGATGAAAGAGCTACAAGAAAGGAAAATTTGTAAAAACTATCGAAACCTCCAGAGATGGAATCCCCAAATTAGGGAATCCATCTCCATACTTGCAAATTTCGTGTTGGTATTTTCACCGATACTCATTGAAACAAAAAAGGAAAGAGAAGAGCAAATAAATTTGTTGTATATTGCTACCAAATACACTGTACAAAGTGCATATATATACATGTTGAGCTAACGAATTCTGTTTCGATTATTTACAGAGACTTTGCGTGGGTGTTCTTGCTTTTGAGGTTTGTTAAGGCTATGTACAGGATTTGTTATAAAGGGGGTTATCCGCTGTGGTAGATTGTATATTAGCTCCTAATGTTCACGGACTTGCTTTGTGGGCTCTTGCTGGGCTTTGGATATGGACAAATGTACCAACATCCCCTCCTCAAGTTGGAAAGTCTATGGGACCCAACTTGGCACTAGCGATACGAATAGTTTTAGCGGACAGAGCCTTTGTAAAACTATCAGCCAATTGTTGTTTTGAAGGAACGTAAGAAGTAACAATGAAGCCTTCCTTAACAGCATTCCATACAAGATGGCAGTCGATTTTTAGATGCTTGTATGCTCGTGAAAGACGGGATTTTCAGATATATGAATGGCTGCCTTGTTGTCACAACACCATGTATACGGAGATGTGAACTGCACCTGTAAATCCTGAAAAAAATATGAAAGCTACCGGATTTCACAAAATGTGCTAGACATACTTCTGTATTCAGCTTCTACAGACGAATGACTAATGATGGATTTTTTCAGTCTTCCATGAAACCAGTGACCGTCCTAAGAATATACAGTATCCAGTAAGTGATTTACGGGAGAACAGATAGCCGGCCTAGTCGAAATCAGAAAAAGCTTGCAGCGAAATAGTAGCTAGAACTAGATAAAAAAGACAGTGATGTTGTGTGCCACTTGTGTATCGTAAAACATGTACGAGTGCATCCTAGTGTGGCTGCCTTGGTTCAGTATTAAACTGACTGAGATACTAAACCGCGAAAGATAAATCAGGATGAGTAAAATTCAGATAAAGCAACTGACCCACCAAAAATTGATATTTTTCAAGATTCGGTAAAATAGCCCCTAGTCACAGGACAATTTAGAACGTAGTGGGAATGAGGTCGAGGCAGGTCGTAGCTTCACCAAACCAGCATCACGTAAAATATTTGAAATGTACTTAGATTAAGATAAGTAAATACCATCAGCAGAATGAGTAACCTCAATACCCACAAAAATTTTCACGTATCCTAAATTCTTTATAATGAATTTACTGTCTAGATAAGCTTTAACACCAACAATTGCAGACTCATTAGGACCTAAAACTAGCAGATCATCCACATACATAGTAATTGCGAGGAAAGACGAACATGTACCTTTAGTAAATAGACAGTAATCAAAAGTTACTTGAACGACCCCGTAATCGAGAAGTGTATTAGTGAGAGCTTTGTTCCATTGTCTACTAGCCTGTTTCAGGCTATAGAGGGATTTCTGCAAGCGACAGACTGGACCATCCTGTAGTTTATCATAACACTTAGGAGGCCAGAGATATAATTCTTCGTCAATGTAACCGTGCAAATTAGCGTTGTTGACGTCGATATAATGGAGTGGCCAACAATTAGCAGCAATGATGGCAAATATAATCTTATTATTGTAACTTTATCCACTAGTGAAAAAACATTAGAATAATCAACTCCGACGCGTTGGTTGAAACCCTTAACAACAAGTCTTGCTTTCCACCATTCTAATGAGATGTCTAAGTTGCGTTTAATCTTATATACCCATTTCATATCTAACGAACGTTTCCCTTTCGGTAGATCGGAGGCTACCCAACTTTCATTTTCCTTCAGAGCCGCTAATTCTGCTTGCATCGGACCAACCCATAATGGATCATTTCGAGCAGCTTCATATGACAGTGGTTCATAATCATTAGAAACATTGGCCATAAATGACATGTAAGTGGAAGTATATTTTGGTATGGAAATAGGTGTTCATGAAATGTAACATCTCTCGAAATAATTATTTTTTTTAATCCAACTCAAATAATTTGTATCCTTTTTGACTGGACACGTATCCAATGAATATACATTTTGATGCACGTGGTTCAAGTTTGTCCTTGAAAGGTTTGGTGTTTGTTGAAAAACAAAGGCATCCAAATGTGCATAAATGGCCATAATTTGGTTTTTTTAGTAGAATTTTTCAAATGAAGTCATCCATGTAAGTATTTTCGTAGGTAAGTGATTGATTAAAAAAATAGCCGTTAGGAGAGCTTCTCCCCAAATCATTGTAGGTAATTTGGCTTGGAAAATGAGTGCATGGGTAATTTGTAAAAGATGTTTGTGCTTACATTCCATAACGTCATTTTGTTATGGTGTGTAAACGCAAGATTTTTAGTGAATAATGCCTTTATCATAAAACAAATTTTGGCAAGATTTGTTTGTGAATCTGGTTCCATTATCGATTCTTATGCATAAAGGTTTCGATGAGAATTGGGTTTCGATCATGTTGATAAACATTTTGAGTATTTCGTGAACATGGCCTTACCATGTAGCACGTGAAAATTCATCAACTATGGTAAGAAAAAATCTTGATCCATCGATGTTCGGAGTATTGTATAAACCCCAAACATCGATGTGCAATAGCTCGAAAGATTTTGTAGCTATTATTTCGTGCCTTGAAAAAGGATTCCTTTCTTGTTTTGTAAGAGGGCAAATGTCACAACAAAATTTAGTAGGAAATTTTAAAATAGAGATTGGTACATGCAAAAATTTACCCAATGATACATGTCTTAATCGATGATGCCACAAAGTATAATCATCGGATACAAAATTAGCAAATGATTTGTTTACGTAAAACTTGATGGGCCTTTTAAACTGGTAGTGAAGTTTTGGGTAGTAAGACGATAAATGCCTCCTTTCACTTCGACTATTGCTACAATATCGTCACTTCATGGGTCCGGTAAAAAAAACTTTGTTATCAGCAAAAATGGCTATCAATTTATTATCAGTAGCAATTTTGTGTACTGACATCATATTTTGGTTAAAATTCGGTACACATAAAGCATTCGAAAGGGTCAGTTTTAGGTGCAAATTTATTTTCCCAACCACAGTAACATTTCTATAAAAACCATCAGGTAAGGTCACTTGTTTGGTGATGTATCTTGTTGTAAGATTTTCTAATAAACTAGGTTTCGAACACATATGCGTAGAGGCCCTCTAATCCACTATCCATGAATCACTGACATATTTTTCACTATTGCAAAATAAACCTTTAGAGGTAGGGGAGTCACCCGCATAGCTGTTGTAAGCTACATGATGTGCTTTAGCGATTTGATTACCTTTGATGATTCATATAAGTTCCTGCTGCGAGTGTAGCAACATCCAATTGATTCTCCTGTGTTTCTTGTCCTTCATTAATTGGATTGTCCAGTGCTATTTCTCCTGTAAATACCCCCTTCCCTCTTTTGCATTGAAGCTCTTTATACCATTCCGATATCCCATTCAATTTGAAAAATGTTACCCTGAGATGTCCGATTTCATGACAGTAGCTGCACACCTTGTCTTCTTTTTTTAGAAAACCTGATTTGTTTCCACCATCCTTACTTTGATTCTATCGTTTATCATTTCCTTGACCACTTTGTACAGCAGGATTTGCTAACAAAGCAATATTCATATTATTCACACCTTTTAAGATACTATTAATGTTCCTCTATTTTTCAACAGTAACAATCATGAAGAATGCCTTACTAACAGATTGTAACGATTCCAACAACATAATTTAACTAACTACAATGGAAAACTCTTCTCTCAAACCCATCATAAAATCCATCAATTTATTTGTATTTACTACTTCCCTATTATGTTTCGCAGCATCACACACACACATTGCATCATAGGCATTAGACTATCCATATCATTCCATAACTTCTTCAATTTCAAAAAGTATTGAGTTCTAATGTCGTTACCTTGACGCAGGTTGTTGACTTCCTACGTTAACTCATACAGGTGAGGACCACTGCTCTCACCATAGTGGCTTCTCAGCTCCTCCCACAGATCTTGAGCAGTTGTTACCACCATGAATGAATTGCGAATTTCTTTGATTGTATCTTTTAAAAGCCAAGCAATTACCATGTTGTCAGCAGTGATCCTTTTCTTCATTAGAGCGATGTTTCCTTCTGGTTTTTTTGTTTCCCTATTCATAAACCCTAACTTGTTCTTGGCTTTAAGAGAAATGATCATCGATCTGCTCCAACTCAAATAATTGTTCCCATCAAGAACATTTGTCACCATGACTATTCCCGGACTATCAGCCAGTAAGAGGGTAAGATCATCTGGTTGATCTTGGTATTCATCACTTGTTTGACTATCATCTTCCATGGTCGATTTGAGCTTTTATTTAGAGGTTAAGTGCTTGTAAATGTATAGATCTTGCTCTAATACCATGTAAATTTTATGTTGGTATTTTCACCAATAATCGATGAAACAAAAAAGGAAAGAGAAGAGCAAATAAATTTGTTGTATATTGCTACCAAATACACTGTACAAAATGCATATATATACATACTGAGCTAACAAATTATGTTTCAATTATTTATAGAGACTTTGCGTAGGTGTTCTTGCTTTTGAGGTTTGTTAGAGCTATGTACGGGATTTGTTAGAAAGGGGTCTATCTGTTGTGGTGGATTATATATTAGCTCCTGGTGTTCACGGATTTGCTTTATGGGCTCTTGTTGGGCTTTGGATATGGATAAATGTACCAACAATACTCCTCTTCGAAGTTTGATTGCACGAAACGTTTTTAGGGAAATCAAATCATCGAATCCTCCTCTTCCTTTGAGCTTTTAGTTCTTTTGATTTCTACTGAACATGTCAAACCCCGTAATACCATTGCCTTGCTACAAAATTCTTCAATCGTTTACTCAACTAGGTATTCCAATATTCTTTACTTCTGTCTATTTGGTGGTTTTAGTAAAATGAAAAAGTCCTTCATCCAAACTAAGCCTCCAGAAGGGAATACCTAAATTAAGGATTCATCTTCCTACTCCTCTCAAAAGGGCATACAACGTCCACCTACTCATAAGGTAAGCCTTAAAATTTTGTTAATTCCTGGAAATAATTCTCCCCCTCTCTGATGAATTTCATCATTGGTCTCGCTAAAGAGATGGATTCTCTCGATTATACCACCCTGCTTAGCTCACATGTTCATCATGTAAGTGGTTTTTTACTTCTAATTATTACTGATTGATTGTAATAGTTAATTCTCCACAAGGTTGCTAGGTTAGGATTTACTCTATCTGATCCTCGAATACAGAGTAATTGTGTAACACCCCATTACCCTAGGGTACGCATCGGGACGCCCGTAGGTCATTCCGATACATATCCTAAGATAAGGG
>JAOTAY010021373.1:0-10794 GCA_025629805.1 Erythroxylum baracoense | reverse complement strand
CTAGGGGCTTTGAACTAAATATACAACTAACTCAAGACCAAGTGTTAACCTATTTACCCTTTTCAATTGTGCACATAGATTAATAATTTTTCGGTCCCTCAGACTCGATAACTGTTCCTAAGCGTAATTCCATGAAACTTCAAGTCTATCACAAGTCTGGTAGGTTTTTATTTAAACACACAATTTTATTCTTTATTCATTTATTTATTTTTTCAATGCTTAGCCTTTTACTCTAAGGCAAACAATTGTGACGAATGTCAATCCCGTTACTCGACTAGGTCAATTGTTAACAGCTTGGTTGAAATGTCATTATATCCTTTTTGCGTGAAAGCACATATTTGTGAATCATGTAGATCCGGTTACTCAGCTATATCTCGTTTTCAACTAGCTACTAGCTCTATTCATAACCCGAAGTTCAGCAAAATAGTGATTTATTGAATTAAACCTTTTTTTAAACTGCTTACCTTATTGCTTTTAACTATTCGTTTCCATGAAAAATTTTAAATGAGTTACCTAACCTAAAAGGCCTCAAATTATGAATGAATGCGACAATCTATCGGGCGCGAAATTTCCACTAAGTCCAAATTATGCTATATAATAATCCAAAGTCCCCCTAATTCACTAATTTCGCAGGCTAGTGATTGTTCACAATCCAATAGACTATGTCTAAAATTAAAAAAAAATCACTCAATTTAAGCCATTGACACATTCACACACTTCACATTATGCAACCTAATACTATCATATAGTATACAAAATTCACATACAAAAGAAAAACACAGAATCACTCCCCATACTTGAACAACACATTGTCCTCAATGTGAGAAGAGAGAACACACCCAGGGGAAATAAAAACAATATAGGAAAAACAGAAGAAGAAAATACAAACACAAAATGAAACGATAAGGGTTAGAACACGAAATCGTTTATGGTGAAAGAGGTGGTGATGGCTATAGTGTTGAGATCAAATCAGCTTGACATCGAAAATATTTCCCTATCTTATAAGTGAGTCAAGAGAAAAAAAAGAATTAGCACTCCAAACTGTTCCAAATCATTCAAGACTTATTTAAGAATTTAAAACAAACCTAACTACACAGCAATTTAAACCTACTACTAAATGTGCTAATTTATGGTCATTAGTTTGACCTTCATCATTTAAAACTCAGTCAGGATCAATTATGAGTGGCATGCTTCCACCCTTTTCGTTCAACATCAATTTTGTAGCCTGTGAGTAAGCTACAAATTGCAAAATGTTTAGAAAGACAATACTGACAAAGTTGAGAAAACCAATTAATTTCATCAATGTCCTTTTCATTAACAAACTGTCAATAAAATAGGGAATAGTGAAACTCCCCGAATCTTCCATCGAATCCAATAGTTTGTCTTGTACGAAGGTAAATTACTCTCCTTCTTCCTTAATCAACTTCATTTTCTTTGCTTCTTCTGCTTCCCAAACAGCGACTTCCATGTTTTCTTCAAACTCGATGTCTACTGTCACCTGTTCTTTGTCCTTTTGTTCTTCAAAAGATTCGAACATATCAATTATCCTGAATGAGCTACTAACCTTCGGATTCTTAAATACATCATTCATGTGGAATCTCTTCATCATGATCAATCCAAAGGATAGGGTTCTTCGCATGGACATTTACCCAAGAATTTTTTATTTTCACATGTGGTATATCCAAGACTGGTGAATAATAGAGAGGGTTGGAATTCTTTTCCTCGTACATTTCCATCGTATTTTGGTTGCCAACAAATTGGGGTTCGGTATGGTCTTCCTATGGTTCTTCTAGCTCTCCTCCATTCCTAAGTGTGATATCCTCGTATTGCTCTAGATGTTGTAATTCCATTTTTCTCAAAAAGTTTTCCGCACTTTTCTTACAAAATTCACGAGAAAGTTGTCTTACTTGAATCTCCAAGTTATGAATAGAAGCGGCATGATTTTCTGTCACTTGATCAATTTGCTCTTCTAGTCTCTTCCACCCTTCTTCTATGTCTGTGAGCTTATCCAAGATCTTATCCAATTTAGAATCCCATCAATTGGATTCGTCTTGTTGAAATTCAAATAGATCTTGATGTCCCATATGAGTACTTGCATTGTTGGACCAATAGAAATCTGGGTGGTTTTGTCACCCCGAAGTGTACATGGTCCAATAAGGCTTGCTATTTCTCCAACCATACTGTGACTCATTGTAATTCTCAAAATTTCCTTACTCCCTATAATATCTATCTTCCATCATTATTCAACATTCAACTCTTCAGATATCCCATTCTAAGATGTTTCAATGTGTATTTACTTTATGCCTCAATTTTTTTTAAAAAAGCAAAAGTTAGTGGAAAAGCCCTAGACTAAAAAACTAAATTGCCTTCCCCGACAACGGTGCCAAAAACTTGTTTGCTCAAGGTTACACGCACTAAGTTTTACTAATTTTTAACCTTGGTAATTACCAAAAATGCACGGGTCGTTCACGTAGTACTTAAGGTGCCGATCCCATGAGGAAGGGTACTAGTCCTAAAATCTAACAACAACTAAGATTGCAATACCTAATTAAACAACTACTGTAGGAATTAAAATTAATCAAGAGTCAAATAAAAGAATGTAAATCACCAAAAGAACAAACATAAGCAAACTCACACAAATAATCTGAAATTCAACCTAGATGTAACCAATTGAGTGAAAGGGGGAATTTATTCGAAATTAAAGAAAATATATACAATTATGAAATTTTCGATTTAATGGGCCTAGATAGTCCTAGGGTGAATCTCTCTCGAGTTATAATTCTTAACCCTAATTATTATTCCCTAATTCAAATTGTGGAAATTGTGATCTCTCGATCTGTAATTTGTCTAAAGCTAAATGAGTTCTAACGCTATCTATTAACCTACCAAGAATCTGTGTTTGATCTCTCATTATACGACTCTGCCAATTTGATTCAATTCTCCACCTATCGATTTACTTAACTATCATTAATCTAAATCGATGATTTTCACCGGCTCACCCTCTCAGTTTATTACCCAGTTATGAAGAATCGAATTAAATCACTGTAAATCGAAATAAATCACAATCAAATAAATCTTATTAATCTCAAGAATAAATAAACCCGAAGGTGAGTTTAGACAAAAGAATTAACATTCGATGACAAATATCTCTAATCAATCTCAAGACTCTATACATCAATGAAATCAAAATAACGACTAGAATATACTTTCGAAATGGATCTCAGAGTCGCGACTGTGGGAAACCACCTGTTCCGGGAAGTACGTCGCCTCAAACATCTCTCCGTGCCTCTCTTCCTTCATCTCCTTCCTCGATCGATTGATCTCTAGCTCGGTTTTCTCTCGAATTTTTGGCAGAGTCTCGCTCTCCTTTTACATCTCTTGACTCTCTGATCTCTCCCCCCTGTGGCTGCTAGGTATTATTTTATTTATTCTGTAGCAGCCCCAGGTCAAACTTGGGGTCCAAGCGGTCTAAACAATCACCCAAATTTTGAGTTTTTTAGTCAGCCCGATATAGGGCATGATCGTGGCCTTGCCTGCTACGATCATGCCCTGACTTGACACTCTCTGTCACAATCGTGGCCCATGATGCACGATCATGGCCTGGCTGCTACTGACTCCACCTCTTTGGTCACGACCATGGCCTGTGTCTTTTAACCCGAAACTCTTCAAATTTTCACCGTTCTTTCTTGTTTACCCTACAACACTAGCACTCACATCAAGATAGCTCAAAAATATAAAATTTAAGCTCAATGATTCAAACTAACCTAATAAAACACTTAAACACAAAAACTAATCTAATTAAACCCTAAATTCCTACTTAACACATAATTTAACACAAACTGCGTAACAAATTAAACCTTAATACATCACACAAAACACTACTATCACCAACCTAACATTTCGACTTTTAGTTGCAAACTCATAATGGGTGTTATTGAAATGTTTCCATGCCAGTGCATCCTATGGATGACTCATTATTCTATCTTTCTGTTTGTTTTCATTATGCCATCTTATGTGAGATGCAATAACATCAGAAGCATATAGTCTTTGAAGTCTTAGATTAGCGGAAAATAATACATCCATTTTAAGGGTACTAATTTATGTTTCATAGAACGCTTTCTAAGCTTGAACCTAGATTGACCACAAAATTTGTACTCTTGTAATTCCACATCATCTTCCCAATACAACATACATCCCAATTTGCAACAATCAATTTTTTCAATAGGCAAACCAAGACCCCTAATAAGTTTCTTCATATTATAAAAATTATCAACCATTTTATGATCAAGATGCAATGATTTATTATACTATCTAAGAATTTTATCAAAACTATAATCACAACTATGCCCTTTAGACTTTATGTTCAATATTCGAGCAATTGAAGACAATTGAGTCATTCTCTCACAATTTGGCCATAATTCTTGTCAGCTGAGTGTAGTAAGTCAAAAAATTATTTTACATGTGGGTTTGATTCTTCTTCAAGATTTTTTATATTTTCCTGAAAGGTATAACCGGCTGCATCATAAACCATTTGCATGTAAGAATTTTTAGTTGCACCGATATTATTTGTTCTAAATCTAATCCCCTTTAAACTCATTGACATTTACTGATAAGTTTACTTCATTACCCCTTAATGTGCTATAAATCAATGGCTCCCTATGTAGTGTCCACTCAAAATAATTTGGAATAAACCCTTTTCCTAACAAATGGGCATTCACTTCATCAATATGAATGAAACAAATATGTTTGCACTTTTTACATGGACATCTAATCTTTGAGCCATCCATATATGCAAGCTAAGAACATGTATAATGAATAAAAGCTTCAACTCCCTCAACAAACTCAGGATTAATAAAACCATCAGGTGCTAATCATCTATACATCCTAAATCTATCAACATTACTCATTTCTAAAAACTGTTAATTTAAAAAAGTGATTTTATAGTTAATATCCTTCATGTCCCCTAAGTTTACAGAACATTTAAAATTTACACAACATCCCCTAAGTATTAATAAATTAAATTAATCACCTACAATTGATTCAATACTATGGTATATAGAATTGTTTACATATGTGAATCAAGAAAGCAAGTTCTCACTGTGACTCCTAGGCTCATGGATTTTTTCACTGATAAGCCTCACAGGAGCTGCATCACGGGTTTTCAGCATATATACCATCCTAGGGGTTTATTATGCAAAGAACTTTCATGTATATTATACCTATAAATTTCTTGTGTTAATACTAAGTTTGAAATAATCATATTGAAGTTAAAGTATTTATGTTTGAATTAATCACCTACAATTAATTTCAATACTATGGTACGTGGCATTATTTACACCTATGAATCAAGAAAGTAAGTTCTTGCCATGACTCCTAGGCTCGTGGAATTTTTCACTGATAAGCTTCATAGGAGCTTCATTACTGGTTTCCAGCCTATATACCATCCTAGGGGTTTATTATACCTCAAATCATCCAAAAGATCTCAAACTCATTCCACATACAGTAAATACTTAGAATATTAAAGAAGAACATAAAAACTCTTCAATGATTATAAGAATATTCTAAACAACAATAGAAAATCAAAACCTCCTTTGCATTCACACAAAACCCGAATGCATTAGAATCGTATTATTAAAGCAACACATATGATAGACATTAGTTGGACGACTTATCTGGATGGATGGACAACTACAAACTACAAAAAAGAAGGATGAGCATTGCTCTTCAACACAATATGAGGCCTACGAAAAAAGAATATTTCGTATTTAATATAATACATTTGTTCATTAGTTTGTTATATTTTTAATATATTAAAGCAACCAAATCAGAAAATAAGGCAATCTGAGTTTTGATATATAATGCAATACAAAGAAAATCTATTATTTAAGCTAAAACACAAACATATGATGCTAATTAGTTAACTGGTGGGAATGTACCACTATTTGAAAAGGACTACAATCTGCATAAAAATCTACTTCATCCTAAAAAATATGTAAGATAAAACAAAGACATTGTGAACATCACTTTCAGGATTTCGAAGTTCAAATCCATTTTAATTTTAAAAATGGAATCTTTTAGAAAAATGAAATGGAAGCTAATTTTAGTTTGTCTTACCAGTGAATAGTTTAGTCGATGGTGGGATGTCTAAAAGTTTGAAACTTTGGGATTTCCAAAAGTTTCTACTTAGGAAAACATCATGTAGTTTTACCTATACATCTTTGTTTTTATATTTATATTTATTTTAAAATTTAGTAAACAATATTTATTTGAATATTTATTTTTATTTTTATTTTATTTTTTTCAATTTTCAAAATTTAAGAAAATTAAAAAATTGAATTTTGTTTTTATTTTTATTTTTCATAATTTGTTGAGTAACAATAAAAAGTAGAATTGTAGTTAAATAAGCGTGGTAGACTATACCACTTGTTCATTAAATAACATTACCCTTCACTAATCCTCCAATTACCTCCCTCAATTAAATTTCTCTTATTTATTTAACTGAATAATCAAGTCAAATGAGAATATAATTGGATCAAACCCCTAAAGGAGAGACTCTTAGACTATAATATGTTGCTTTGCAGAACATCACTTTCAATTTCTTGATTGTTGATGACAAATCAGTAAATAGCCTTAATAATACAAAGTTATTAACTTTAGTCCATGGAAGTGGCAAACTAGTTTATCTCCTAGTAGCCATGGAATTAGAAGCAATATATGAAGATAAATAACTAACTGTGCCAATAGGACATCATTCATCCAAAGTTCTAAAGCATACATAAGAGTTAATTTTAGTTGGCAAACCATATTGCTAATTGCTAACTGTCAAGTAGGCACAAGAGTACAAACTTGTCAAATTTATGTTATAATGTCCATATATACTCAATTTAATGCATAATATATTAGGGAGCCATGGATCCATGCATCACATATATGGCAAGGTAGCGAAAGTGTCGGAATCAAAATTCCAACCCCACGACATTCCCAAAAAATCCAAAATCTATGTGGATGTATAAATAGATTATAAGAACATGAAATTATAGCATATGTACCTCGCAAATACTCCTCCTTTCTTGAATCTTCTCCTTGTTTGGGTTGTAGCAAACACGAAACACCTTCCTTTTCCTCTAGACAGCACTCAAAGATGAAGAAACATCAGTGTGTAAGGGTGGTTAGAGCACTAAACAAGATGAGTTCAAGTAGATGCTCTAGTGAGAGCTAGATCAAGACCAAGTTTCATGCAATTAACCTCATGGAACAATTTCTTAAGAATGCATGAATAAATCTCAAGATCACTACTCTCAACATCCAGAACTCTTCTAGACCCTTAGTCTCTCTATTAAGTGTGTTTTATGGCTAAAAATTCATATGTACATAAGTGAAGAACTCACTTATGTACCATCCTCTTATATACCACCTATCATTAAGTTGGTCACGATCATGGCCTTTAATCGTGACCTACTTAATTACAGGTGGTACATAAGTGGGTGGTACATAAGTGAGTTCTCCACTTATGTACACATGAATTTTTAACCATAAAACACACTCAATAGCCACAATTGTGGCCTGTTTAATTGATAACTATGTACACTTTGTTTTTTATCCAATCTTTTATGCGAGTGACCCTTAGGTTCCCAGTAATTTTAGTCACTTGAATTAACTTTTAATCTGAGCAAATCATGAATGGTTTTATGATGCTAATTTACTAGAATGCAAGTGGATTAACACTCAAACTCTTCAATAGTTAATTATTATGCAATTCATCCCTTCACCATCCTATACCCTACTTAGTTCAGAGTATGGGCTATGTGTTAACTCTCACCAAATTGATTATGTCAGATCTAGTCTAAGTGATGTTAGTTCTTTTCCTATGGACCTTATTACTTTATGTGTCATTGAAGACTCTCTTCATGACATATAATTACTCTGGCTAGAGACATGACAAGAGGTCGTGGGCATCATCTCCTTCTATCAAAAGTGGTGATCCTTTATTAGCTACACAATTACCTTTGAATACCAATAGTTATATCCAATCACCAGCATATGAGTGACATCATCTTGAGGCAACAAGGAATGGTGTCAAAGCATAGGATCAGTATCCAAGATATCCTTGAGTACATCAAGTCTAAGGATATTCACACCATTACTATGATGAGATTAATTACTGACATTTGATAGATCATCCATATGATATTCTCATAGCGGGTCATCCAATGTAGTTACTACTCTTAGTAAGAATCCACATCTTAACTCTAAAAATCTCATGTTTACAGTTTATGAAATTAATTTCTTGATCAAATCAAGGAGTATAACATGTGCTAGTCTATCTGGATTAATAATGTCCTATCTCATTAATCCTATGACTAGGGATAATTTAGACACTAACATAATTGCACATGATAGGAATCTCATTATCATGATCTCATCTTGATTTTCTTCATATTATGTTTTGTATCATGGACTTCATTAATTCGATTTAAGATAGACATCAATTCATAAATAAATGAACATCAAATTAATGAAATTTGCCTTTTGCTTTATTAATCAAAATAAAGTTTGTACAAAAGTGTTAAAGGTGATTGCCTTTGGAGTACTACTCTAACACTTCCAAAGTTCCACATCCTTAATGACTGCAAAAGACTAAACTAGATGCACAATTTAGGAAATTCTTGGAGAAATTAAGGACTTTGTAGATTAATCTTTCATTCATTGAAGTTTTAAAACACATTCCCAAATAAGTTAAATTTTTTATGGACATATTATCGAAGAAGCGTACTTGGGAAGATAACCAAACAATAACTTTAATAGGCACCTGTAGTTCAATAGTAACTAGCCAGATGCCTTTTAAGTTGAAAGATCCAGGGAGTTTCACAATACCCTGTGTAGTTGGTGAATTTGAATTCACAAAGTGTCTTTGTGATTTAGGGGCAAGTATCAATCTTATGCCCTTGTCGATCTTCCAAAAACTGGGGCTCTATAAGGTCAAGCCAACGTCAATGTTAATTCAGTTGGCTAATCAATCCATTAAAAGACCATTTGGAGTGGTGGAAGACATCTTAATGCAAGTGGACAAGTTCATTTTTCCTGTAGACTTCGTAGTTCTAGACTTTGAGGAGGATAAGAACTGTCCACTGATTCTTAGTCAACCTTTCAAGAATACCAGAAAAGTATTAATCGATTTTCATGAAGGGAAACTGACACTTCATATTGGTAAAGATAAAGTGGAATTTAATATGAATAAGGCTTTAAAGAATCCGAAGGAAAGCAGCGCATGTATGAAAATTGACATTATGGATAAAAGTATGTAAGAACAAATAAAGAGTTGCATTGCAGAGGTGAAATCCATAAAAGTTGAGATAGACAATACAGCAGAAAAGAAGAACAAGGATAAGTCTGAAAGAACTGATGAGATAGAGCAGTTAGATGTTGAAACTCAAGAAGATTTATTAGTCTAAACTGAAGCACCTATACCACCGTCCACAAAGAAACCAACCACTTTAGAGCTTATATCTTTGCCTACACATCTCAAATATACTTTCTTTGGTGAAGGTCAAACTTTACCCATCATCATTTCTAACCAACTGTATCAAAAACATGAGAGCAGGGTGGTAGCTATTGTTAAGAAGCATATGAAATCCATATGATGGCAAATATCTGATATTTGAGGTATAATCCCAAATGTTTGTATTCATCACATAAACCTCGAAGAAGGATGTAAAGTGGTATAGGAACGTCAACATAGGTTGAACCTCAACATGGAAGAACTGGTTAAGAAAGAAGTAGTAAAACTTTTAGATGTGGAGATAATCTATCATATATTTGATAGTGAATGGATCATCCTGGTACAATGTGTACCAAAGAAAAGTGGAATTACTGTAACAAAGAGTGACAGTGGATAATTAATTTTAACAGGAATAGTCACGAGATGAAGAGTGTGCATAGACTATCATAAACTCAACAAGGTGACTAAAAAAGACCATTTCCCTCTCTTATTTATAGATCAAATGATAGAAAAAGTGGTTGGTCACTCATTCTGCTGCTTTTTAGATGGTTACTTGGGATACAATCAGAAATTCATATGCCTGAGTATCAAAAAAAGACCATGTTCACATGCCCTTATAGTAGATTTGCGTATAGACAAATGCCTTTCAAACTATGCAATGCCCCAGCTATATTTCAAAAATGTGTGAAGTCTATCTTCACAGATACGATTAAGGATATAATGGAAGTTTTCATGGATGGTTTTTTCCATTTTTGGAGACTCATTCGAGAGGTGTCTAACCAATTTGGACAGGGTACTCCAAAGATGTGAAGAATCACATTTAGTGCTGAATTGGGAGAAGTGTCACTTTATGGTGTAAGAGGGGATAGTGCTCAGGCATAGAATTTTGCACCAAGGATTTGAAGTGGATAGATCAAAAACGAAAGTAATAGAGTAACTCCCACCTCCAATCAATGTCAAGGGTGTGCGAGGATTCTTAGGCCATACTGGGTTCTAACATCATTTTATGAGAGATTTCTCACAAATTTTAAGACCATTGAAAATTTTGTTAGTCAAGGATGTGCCTTTCATTTTCGATGAAAATTGTTTATCCGCATTTAATTAATTAAAGGAGGCACTAACATCAACCCCAATCTTGACACCACCTGATTGGACACTCCAATTTGAGGTCAAGTGTGATGCAAGCTGTAACATCCCGTTTCCATGTAACGGGTTAAACCCTAGAAACGGGTCCAAGTGAGGTCAATCAGTGAAAGTAGGACAACACATCTCATGCTTATGCATTAGTGAACAGT
>JAOTAY010021372.1:0-10796 GCA_025629805.1 Erythroxylum baracoense | reverse complement strand
CTTAAAAAAAAAATTATATCCCCAAAAATTATAATTAAAGCCTAATCACAATAAAAATAATAAAATTAATCCTCAAATAAATCGGGGTCCAACAAATTGCCTTCACGGACTTAAAGAAGCAGAATTCAGTCCAAAACACGGCTAAAACCAAAGAATCAACAATTTGAAAGGAGTGCATGATCGTGTACTTTTTACAAAACTATTCATTTTTGCGATACCCAACAAATTCTGATTGTGCACGTTCTGATGCATGGTCATATAAAAGACTGTACATAACCCAAAAACCTAGATCTGCATATAAAAGTGACTTTTTGGAGCAAACAGAGAGAAGGAAGCAGTAGGCATCATTCTTAGAAGTTCAGAGGCAATTCTATAGGCGATGTGGAGCTTAAGAAGTGGGAGATGCGGAATTTTTATAAATAAATCCATCAGAAGCAACATTGGATGTCTACATCTTCAGAACAATTGATAGATAACAATCAAGGTGATTTAAAGTTATGATTGCATTGTTTTCGATATTGTTTTCTATCAATGAATATCTAATTTCGTGTTCGCTAATGTCTAGCTAATTTTTCTACCCTATTTGACACCAAAACATGTTTTGAAAATTTTGTGAATTCAGATGAGTTATTTGATCATTTCCATTCAATTATCTATTTTTATTATTTTCTTTTAAATATAATATATTAGAATTTAGTCTGATTTCTTATGTAGCGATTAAGAAATCGTAGGTTTAAATAGATCTCTAATAATTGGAAAGAGTTTATTGCAATCCTAGAGATAAGACAACATAAATCTTTTGGATTAGAGTAAAACCTAATAGAGGGATTCATAATGCGATAAAGCAATTCTATAAGATTTAACATAAGTAATTTGGTTAGAGACCTTAGGATTAGTTGCTAGTAGACTCAAGGTCAGTTACTAGCATACCTTAAGAAACTCCATGATCCAATTAATCAACAACACAATTATATGACGAATAATCAATCAGTTAAGGGTTTAGGGGGATTCGACATCTAGATACTAATTATTTGATATTGGTAATTAACTTAGTGAATCCACAACTCTCTTTTAATTGCTTAAATTTAGTTTCTTTAATTAAAACTTATAATCAATCCGTAGGTTAGATAATAGAACAATAGTTAATACTAGTACTCGTTGTTTTTGTGGGATCGACCTATACTTACCGATACTGGCTACAACTACGTCGTGAACATATGGTTTATTACAATTTTAACTATCATAGAAAAGGTAAATCAAGTTTTTTACGTCGTTTCCAGGGACGGTGATATTAGGAATAATTTAGTTTTATTACCTTAGTCATTACTTTTGTTTGTTTATTTGCTTTAATTTTTGCTTTTACTTTACGTTATTTAAATTGTTTGAGTAGTTAATTTATGTCATTAGGTTTAGACTTAGAATTTTGGTTTGTTTATGATCCAGAGTAACTCTGAGAACTTACTAGATGTAGATCTTAAGATAGAAAGAATTGCACGAAGGAATCATCGTAGAATTAACCTTAGGGAGTTTGAGTTAGATCATCTAATAGAGGACTTAGAAGGTCACCCGAACATTGAGGCATTGTGTAATATGGTTGACCAACCATAAACAATGTTCGATAATGCTAGGCTAGACTTAACTGGCATGGAATCCATCATTATGAGACTGACTATTTAAGAAAACAATTTCGAGATCAAGCCGAGAATCATTTAGATGGTGCAATAGTCATTCCAATTTGACAGACCCGGAGATGAGGATCCTAATGAACACATCTCTAACTTCTTAGAATTTTGCGATAACTTTAAAATAAATGGAGCGAATGACAACGCCATTAAACTATGTATATTTCCTTTCTCCTTAAGAGGAAAAGCAAAGTAGTGGCTTAACTCTATGCCACGATCATCATTTACCACCTATGATCAAGTGGCCGAAAAATTTTTACTAAAGTATTTTCCTCCTGCGAAGACTACGAAACTAATGAACGACATCTCTTCATACTCTCAAACTAAAGCTAAATCATTATACGACACTGGGAGAGATTAAGGATTACCTTTATGGATGTAAGTCCAAACTTTATATAATGGGATAAGTCAAAATGCTAGGCAGTTAATCAATGCAGTAAGTGGAGGGACACTAAACAACAAAACACCTGAAGCAACCTAAGAGTTGATAAACAATATGGCCATGAACAACTGTCAATGGTGCTCAACTAGAGCATGAACCACCAAGAGGCAATCTGGAGTTTACTAAGTAGATGCAGTGACAAGATTGGCGAGTCAAGTGGAGGCCTTGAGTAAGAAGATTGACAACATTGCTATGGCTTCATAAGGACGAGTGATGTACTGCGAGGCGTGTAGGTTAGATCATCCAGGACAAGATTGTCAATCAGATTAAACTAAACATATAGATTATTTGGGGAATACTCCAAGACCCTAAAATAATCCTTATTGCAACACGTATAATCCGGGATGGAGAAACCACCCTAATTTCTCATGTGATAACCAAGAAAAATAAAGGAGCAACCCTCTACTTGGATTTCAAGCACAAACATCACAGCTAAGCAAACTGAGTATGGATGAGATGATATTATAATTTATTTAGGATTCCAAGGCAAAGCATTAGCAAACAGAAGCATACATATGACACACGGAAATAAAAATTGACCAACTGGCCAAATCAATGGCAGAGAGACTTAAAGGGAGTTTGTCGAGCACAACTAAAACAAATCTGAGGGAAAGGAAAATGGCAATCACCTAGTCCAATGAAAAGAAGCTCTGTAAGGAAGAAGTAGAAGAGGTGACTACTAATGGTCACTCTGAGACTCTTAGTGAACCTACACGGAAGCAATATAAGGAATCTTCACCTTATATTCTAGACCCTACGCAAATCAAGAGAAAAGAGATGGAAGAAAAATTAGATTGTGTCATTAACCTGTTGAAGAAACTTAAGGAAAAGTTTCCTTATTATAAAATCCTTCCGCATAGACTAAAGAGCACAGAATTGTTAGAAGAGATATCATTAATCAAAGAGGAATCGAAGAATTTATAGAATGAAGTGTCAAGCAATGAGAGCTCAAACGAAGTGGCTACATTATCACAGAAAACAAGGTAACCCAGGGAATTTTTATATTCCTTGTACCATTGGTAATTTCAAATTTGATAAGGCTTTTATGGACTTAGAAGTTGGTATAAAGTTGATGCCTTATACTTTATGTAAGAAAATGAGATTGGGTGAATTAACACTAACTAGGATATGTATGCAAATGGCTAGTAGATCACTCTATCATCCTAAGGGCATAATTAAGGATGTGCCAGTTAAAGTTGACAAATTTACATTTCCTACTGATTTTACCATCTTAGACATAGATGAAGATCGGGAAAAACCTATTTTCCTTAGACGACCATTTTTAGCTACCACCAAGTCTTTTATAGATGTTGATGGAGGCGAGTTAACTTTGAGAGTGGGGGACGAAAGGATTTCATTTAAAATATCAGATGGTAAGAAAATTCCCTTCTAATTTGTGGACATTATTAAGATAAAGGAATCTTATGAAGAAGTTTTACAGGGCTTCACTTATAAGGATCCACCTGAGAAGCCACAAATTTAAAAGAATAACAAAGAGAATAAACCAAGGAAGAAAGGTGGTAAAGGCACAAAAAGGTAACTTATTTACAAGTTATGAAAACTATAATTAAGCTACAATCACATGATTCACTTGAAGCACCTTGAGACGAAGAAGTATGTCAAGCTAGTGATAATAAACAAAATGTTGCATTGGAGGTAACCCATGATTTTTTTTATTTTTTTGTTTAGCTGTTGTTTTAAATTAGTTTTCAAATCTTATTTTTGAATGTTTTAGGATACAATTGCAACATCTCAGAGAAGTTGCACGTAATTGTGACATATGGGTAGTTTGTTTTGTGTTTTAATGATAACGTGCAAAGATTGTCATGTTTGAGGATTAAATTTTCATGTTGCATAATTCAAAAAGACATAAAATTATTCTGCACGTTCAGATGAATGATGGTAATTCTAAGAAGTGTATGGTCTAATGCATGATCGTGCACAAGACCGTGCACTTTTATGATTCAAGTTAAAATGCCCTAATTTTTCAAAAATTCTTCATTTCTCCTCTTTCACTCTTAAGTTAACGTTGACCCTTCACTATCTAAATCCCAATTTTTCTTTTTCTAGTCAATTTTAACGATACCTAAGTAATTTTTCTTGATACTTTCACTTGTTTACACATTATTTATTGGGTTTTTCGTGTTATTTGCAAGTTTTTTGTGTTATTTGCATGATTTTGGAATTTTTGGAGAATTTGTGCGTTTAACTGATTTATTAGTGCCTAATGATCAAATTTAATCTTCACCTAATTGTTTTTGTCATCTAATTTGAGTCATTGCATGTAAACTAGGTTTAAATTTGACTCTAATTGCAAAACTTTGTGATTTTGCCATTTTACGTATTTTAAATTGTGAAATTTTGGTGTCAAATTAGGTTCAATATTCATTTTTGATGTTTAAGTATAAGCTTGTGTTTAATTTCATAGGCATCGTGTTTAATTGCGTCAATTTCTTGTAAATTTTTCTTTCAAAATTTTAACTCCATTATTAATGCCTATATTCAATTAAGACTTTTAATTTTTTAAATACACAATGTGCAATTTTAATTTTGAAATTAACTAGTTTTCAAGAATTTTTGAATCAATTTTGTTTAAGTGTTTAATGTCTTTAATTGTTTTAATTTTGAAATCTTTTTACTATTTAGTTTTTCGTAATTTGTTGGTTTTTATAATTAGTACATTTTTTGGCATAGTCAAAATTAAGTATGGGGAAAAGTGTGAATTCTAGATCAATAAGTTAGTTTCCTTACACCTAGTTTAAAAGTTTCAGACAAGGATGCCAAGCACATAAAGAAAAAAAGGGACTCTGAGAAAGAGGCATCGAAGTGAGTCTTCTTCATCAACTTAACCCACAAAGAGGCCACAAATGCTTTTATTTAATGTCGAGGCTCAAGAAGAGCATTATCAAAGGCTTAAGAATTAGAAATTTGGAGTCAACTGGAGCATGGTCCCAATTTTTTAAAATTGTGGAACCATCTGATAGAGAACTAACTTTGAAAATCCTCTCCACATTCTCTATAGAGAAGGGAAGTTATAACGAGGATCACCCTAATACAGTTCAGTTCCAAATAATAGGGGAAGATATTAGATGAGTATCACACAACTCTCCTTCAATATGGGATCTTATGACCAATAGTATATAGAGAGATTGCAGTACCGAGAACTGCATATAGATTTGCCATGCGGGTTACCTCCATAATTTCTAGAGCAAGTTCAATACCTAGGGTGACTACAATCCACGTATATGAAAGGCTTTGACATTGCACAGTCTAGCACGTAAATATATACATGATATTTTAAGTCATATGTTGAGTGGTCGACGTGACAGCTACAGAGTCGTTGGTAATATGGATGTCTTCTACCTCTGGAGCATAAGTGAGCAGGCACCAATTCATTTGGGACATGCTTTGGTCTAGTTTCTCTAATGCTAGAGTGAAGAAAAAAGGTCGACACAATTTGTGTTAGACCATATATGACAAGGCTAGCACGTCCACTACTACCACTAATGTAAGAGATGATAACCATGGAGGCAGTAAATTTGGCTATAATGTATAATATGCACATGGTTCCTCGACATCGTGGACCCATGGGATATGTATATCGACTTGTAAGGGAACTTGATGAACCATCAGCATCAGAGCCTCAGTCCTCATCATCACAGATGGGAGGACAAGCACTAGAGGAGTTTTGTCCTAACTAGGGGACTATAGCTCAGATGGAGAGACAACAAGCAAGACTTAGGAAAAGGATGAGAATGCTTGAAACTTCATCAGACTGAATGAAAGAGTTGATGGAATCAATAATGAGCCATCTTGGCATTGCTTGTTCGATTCCACCATCTCGTGGGAGCACCTCACTTGCAGCTCCTCCATTTATCCAGGATCATCCTCAGGAGCACCCATCCTCGTCAGATTAGTCAGGATCATATGATGCTTGAGATGTTTTCATTTGTATTGTCTTTCTTATTATTTATCTTTTATGCATGTTTGAATTTTCTTTTTATTAATTATTTTGTCCTTTTGAACACTTTACTTAATGATATTGTTATTGTTATTTTCTTTAGTGTTATCTTTTTATTTCTTTTTATCCTTTCATTTTCTTTTATTTTTACAAGGATAAGTTAACATTGGATGGATCAAATTCAGGAATCGCCATAATAAGGAAAGTACCAATCATCCCTCTCACTTGCATGTTTAATTGTATTAAGTACATTGAGGATAATGTACAATTTTAAGTGTGGAGAAGGGTTTTATGAACTTTTAATTGAATTCTTCAAGTTTATTATAATCCTGATTATAAACTTTTTAACTGATATTTTGAATTATTGTATCTATCCAATAATATTCTACTTTGTTGTTGATTATTAACTTAAATTGGTATGCAAAAGGATGATGGTTAGAATGAAATTAGTTTTCTAAGTCATATTTTTCGTAATCATTGAAATTTTTGAGTTGAATGAAAATGCAGACTTTTTACACATATAACCCCTTTTTTCGTAAGCTTTTGAGCCTAAGAGCAAATTTTCAAAATTTTTTAAAGATCTTGTTATTCCTTTGTGTATGATATCATGTATAGTAGGATAATTCCAGAACTTGCTTTATTATGCATGTTGAGACCATAGTTGTGAAAATTAAAGGCATTGACATGATAAAGGCACTTATAATTACCAACTTCTTTAAGTCCATTTCTTTGAAAATTACCATACTAAAAACTATGTCTTTAGGAATAACCAAGTTAAGCCTTAACAACTAAGTTGAGCCTTGACTAGCCCATTGGGCCATAGTGTATATATGAATAGATTGTATAGAGATTGACCTATATGATACATAGGAAACAATTTGTTACTGATATGATAGAGCTTCCCTTCCATAAATTTGCTTTGATATTGGCATGGATCGGTTGTCCAAATACCAAGTTATAGTTTATTGTGGGTTGAAAATAGTTGTGCTCAAAGATTCTGATGGTTTAGAAATAGCAGTGCATGGTATTCAGTCTAGTCCTTTCACTAATGTAATATCAACTATATAAGCAAGATGACTTCTTAGAAAATGTTGTAACGCATATTTGGGCTTTAGTGATTAATTCAAAAAGGGAGAAGGTGAACTTACCAAACATACTAGTAGTAAATGAGTTTCTTGACATATTTTCAGAAGAGATATTGAGTTTGCCACCAAGAGGGAAGTAAAATCGCCTATTAAAATTGTACCTAATACTGCTCCTATTCTAAGGGCACCTTATAGAATAGCTCCTAAAGAGTTAAAAGAGTTGAAGACTTAGTTACAAGAACTTTTGGATAAGGGTTTTATCTGGCCCAGTTAGTCATCATGGGGAGCGCCAGTCCATTTTTTCAAAAAGAAGGATGACATCCTATAATTATGTATCGACTATAAACAGTTGAACAAGGTGACTATAAAGAATAAGTATGAATTGCCTAGAATAGAAGATCTATTTGATTATTTGAAAGGTGTAGGAGTGTTTTCCAAGATTGATTTGCGGTCGAGTTATTACCAACTTTGGGTAAAAGATGTAAATGTTCCAAAGACTACATTTAAGACTCGATATGGCCATACGAGTTCTTAATGATGCCTTTTGGGCTAACTAATGCACCGACTGCTTTTATAGATTTGATGAATAGGTGTTTCGAACCTACCTAGACCAATTTGTTGTGGTGTTTATAGATAATATATTGGTCTATTCGAGGAATGAAGAGGAATATGTTCAACATTTGAGAATTATGCTATAGACTTTGAGAGTGAAGTAATTATTTGCCAAATTAAGTAAATGTGATTTTTGACTAAAGGAAGTTTCTTTCCTTGGGCATATCATCTCTTCACAAGGTATTAGAGTGGATCCTAGTAAAATTGAGGTGATTGTTAATTGAAAGCCACCTCAAAATGTGACAAAAGTGAGATGTTTTCTTAGTTAGCTAGTTATTATCGGCGCTTTTCCAAAGAATTCTCGCTAATTGCTTCTCTAATCACAAAGTTAGTTCAGAAATGGACAAAGTTTGAATGGAATGATAGTTGTTAAGCTAGTTTTTAGCAGTTAAAGAAGATGCTTGCTGAAGCTCCAGTGTTGACATAGCCAACTCCAGGCAAATAGTATACCATGTATAGTGATGCTTCTAGGAATGGTCTAGGTTGTGTATTAATGCAAGCTAAGAAAATGGTGGCTTATGCATGAGAGAATTAAAGCCACATGAACATAACTACCCTATATATGATTTAGAATTGGAAATTACGATGTTTGCTTTGAAATCTAGCAGCACTACTTATATAGGGAAAGATGTAGGGTATACACAGGTCACAAGAGTGTCAAGTACTTGTTCACACAGAAGGAGCTCAATGTGAGGCAATGGCATTGGCTAGAATTGTTTAAAGACTATAATTGTATAATTGACTACCAGCTGGGGAAAGGTAATGTGGTAGCAGATGCTATCAGTAGGAAGTTTATTTCAGCTCTGTTATTATCACATAGTAGTTAGAGATTTGTATTATATGGAGCTTTGATAGCCAGTTAAAAGCATGTCTTGAAATAAGACAGATGATAGTACATGTACAAAAAGATGACGCCAAGTTGCAATAAATTGTACAAGGGGTATAAGAAGGGAAATAGACTGATTTTGTAGTGAAAGATAACGAAATTCTATACTTCAAGAGTAAACTATATGTACCACCAATAAAAGACTTGAAGATGAAGTTATTACATGAATCTAATAATAATGTGTTCATCATGCATCCTGGGAGTAACAGGATGTACCAGGACTTGAAACAACATTACGATGGCCATGAAGTGTGATGTAGTGGACTATATGTCCAAGTGCTTGATTTTTCAATAAGGGAAAGCTGAACATAAAGTCCCGTCTAGCTTATTGAAATCCATTCCAATTCTATAGTGAAAATGGGATAATATCACCATGGATTTTGTTACAAGACTTCCTCTTACACAGAGAAAGCATGATGCGATATGGGTTATAGTGCACAGGTTCACCATATCAGGTCATTTTATACCATTTTGACCTAACTATTCGATGGATCAGTTAGTTGAGTTGTATGTGAATGAGATTGTTTAGCTACATAGAATGCCATTGTCAATTGATTCTGAATGAGACTTACAATTTACACCAAGATTTTGGAAAAGTTTACAAGCAACCTTGGGTACTCGACTGAGCTTCAACAAAGCTTTTCACCCACAAACAAATGGGCAATATGAGAGAGATATACATGAGCTAAAAGACATGCTTAGAGCATACGTTATGGAATTTCTAGGCAATTGGGATAGGTACATTCCTTTCATGTAATTTGCTTACAGCAATAGTTATCAATCCAATATAAGCATGGCACCATATGAAGCATTATATGGTAAAAAATGTTGAACCCTAATTTATTGGACAGAATTGGTTAAGAACAAGATGATTGGGCCTTATATAGTTAAAGACGCAGAAGAGAAGATGATGGTTATTCAACAAAGATTGAAGGTTACAAGTGATAAACATAATCATTTGCTGACTTGAAGAGGAAAGATATTGAATATGAGGCAGGTGAAAAAGTTTTCTTAAAAGTTTCGCCCTAGAGCAAGGTGTTAAGATTAGAGGAAAAGGGAAAGCTTAGTCTGAGATTTATAGGTTCGTATGAAATCCTTGAAAGGATTGGACCAATGGCATATAGGTTGGCTCTTCTTATGGAATTATCTAAGTTGCACGATGTATTTCATGTCTTAATGCTATGGAGATACCAATTGGATGATTCATACGTGTTGCCAGTACAAGAGATAAAGGTCTAACCAGACTTCTTATATGATGATGAGTCGAAGGAATCTTGGTTAGAGAAGTGACACAAGTAAGGAATAAGCAGATTCCTCTTGTAAAGGAGCTCTGGCAATATCATGACGTTAAAGAGGCAACTTGGAACTCTCATTGATGACGACAACTCAGTATTCGCAACTATTCAATACAATTATAAATTTTGAGGATGAAATCCTTTTTAAGGGGGAGAGAAATGTAAGGCCCTAATATATACCCTATAAGCATTATAGCATGTATAGAGTGTTTTAAGATGTGAACATAATTAATTAAGTGCCCCTAAGTATAATAAAGGACATAATGGTACTTAATTTAAAACATAGGTGTAAATTAGTAATTTGTTCATTTCAGTATGGGCTGCATAATGATATGTGAAATATGGACCAAAATGAAATTAATTGATGACTTTATATGTCAATGTGGGAATTAAAGGAAGAAGAATGATCAAATGTGAAATTTTGCCAAAAATCAACATATGGTCTAATTAAAGGAAGAAGAATGATCAAATGTCAAATTTTGCCAAAAATCAACATATGGTCTAATAGGATTGAAACATCTGTCTAAGACTAGAAACTTCTTGAAAAAGTGAGGGGAAGACAGGGGAGAGGGATGTGCATGTAGGGTTTTAGTCCAAACTTTTCTCTTCTCATCTCCTTAGCCACATCAGTTTGCATAAGGAATCAAGCTAATCCTAGGTAAAAATCAAAGTAAAAGTTAGTGGCTTTCTTCTTATCTCCATCTTTTCTTGCTTTGTTGTAACACCCCAACTCCCGCCGGATCCGAACCCGATATTGACAGTGATACCCGAATTCGTGCCCCGCGAGGGTGGCGTGTCACATCACTTAACACTTCACTAAACACTTAGCAAAA
>JAOTAY010021371.1:5000-10798 GCA_025629805.1 Erythroxylum baracoense | reverse complement strand
AGAGAAACTTAGGTCTCATAAGAATGAGACACCATTATTATACAAAACCCTAGCCACCATCAGAGAGAAGAGCGTGCCGCATTCGAAAGAGTTTCAGGACGTGCTAGCACACGATAGCCGCAGCCCAGATCGTGCATACTCATGTGGATACCGGTAGAGGACGTTTGCGAGTAGCAGTGTCTACGAATTCGAAAAAAACAACCACCAATCTGTGTCAAACCACCAATCTGTGTCAAATAAAAAGGTATTTTGCGCATCCTATATGTTTTCGGTTTTACATTGTGTTGTGTTATGGTCTCTTCCGCGGCGTATTGTGAATGCTTGGGCCATACGCGATCCAACAAAAGAAATCCTTGTAAGTTTCTTTTCCTCCGCTTATTGATATGCTTAAACTCAGCGGGTAGTCCTGCCTAAGTTGGGGTAGCAATCGAATTGTGTCAGGGCACAAACTCGCATTCAACGTTCGCCTAACGTAAGCACACGACTCCTTCTGAGGGTCTTTCCTCAACCACCATTGGTCGTGGCTATCGTCGCCATGGACTCCGATTTTTAGGCCGGCTGCGAGTGATTTGTCTCATGGGAGGCCAAATTCTGCCCCCTCCTTTATCTCCCAAGATCGGGCTGATGAGAGGGGGGTGACGTTGCGTGACACCCAGCTAGACGTGCCCTAGACTGAAAGCTTCGGGCGTAACTTGCATTCAAAGACTCGATGGTTCACATGATTCTACAATTCACACCAAGTATTGCATTTTGCTACGTTCTTCATCGATGCGAGCCAAGATATCCGTTGTTGAGAGTCATTTTGATTTATAATAAAGTGAGGTACTGCCTCCCGTTTGCCTTCCATTCCCAGGGCAACGAGCGCAGGCCCGTTCGTTATCATATTCCTTGGAGCTCCCCGCACCGTGGTTGGTTAGTTAAACCGCACTGTTGCTAGCACGGGTAGGGGCTCTGGGCAGATTTCTCACCCTGGGCCCCCCTCTTACATCTGAGGGATAACTTGTTCACAGGTAGTTCTGCTTCGCAGGATTCGACAATGATCCTTCCGCAGGTTCACCTACGGAAACCTTGTTACGACTTCTCCTTCCTCTAAATGATAACGTTCAGTGAACTTCTCAAGACGTCGCCTGTGGCAAACTGCCCACGTCGTCGCAATCTGAACACTTCACCGAACCATTCAATCGTGAGCGATGGGTGATGTGTACAATGCGCAGGGATGTAGTCAACACGAGTTGATGACGCACGCTTACTAGGAATTCCTCGTTGAAGACTAACAATTGCAATGATCTATCCTCATTACGATGAAATTTCAAAGGTTACCAGGGTCGTCGGCCAAGGATATAGACTCGTTGAAAACATTAATGTAGCGCGCGTGTTGCCCAGAACATGTAAGGACATCAGACCTGTTATTGCCTTAAACTTCCTTAGCTTAGAAGGCCATAGTCCCTTTACGAAGCTGGCCACAGAGGGTCACCTCCATATATCTAGCTAGCAGGCTGAGGTCTCGTTCGTTAACAGAATTAACCAGACAAATCGCTCCAGCTACTAAGAACGGCCATGCACCATTACTATTCTATTTAGCACTAACAGAGACTTGAGAAAAGGACTGCAATTAAGCTTGTATAAAGTTGAGGAGGAAGTAGCTATGGAGGAGGAAGATACTGAAAGAATAGAAGACAAATGTGGGTTTTCTTTGGTTGGTTGTTTCATTGGTCAATTCCCTAGGATGAAAGCTCTGGAGGGCTTAATTACCAAATGGGGGGTCTGGTGCAAGATATTACCTCATAATAGAGGCTGGATTTTTTTCAATTTGATACTGAAGATGCCTGCACAAGTGTACTCACAGGGGGGCCATACTTTATGTTCGGAAAAACTCTACTGCTTAAAAGACTTCCTAGTGCCTTTTCTTTCAACTACGATGATTTCTTGGAGGTTTCCATTTGGTTACAATTCCCAAATGTTCCCATAGTACTCTGGAGTAAAAGAGGTTTATCAAAATTGGCTTCTAGGGTTAGGAAACCAATTTGCATGGATGGTATCAGTAGAGCTGGAACTCGGCTTGGTTATGTAAGAATGTTAGTGGAAGTTAATGTTTCAAAACCTCCTACTACCAACTTTTCTATTAAGACGCCCGGAGGATATCGCTATACAAAATTGGTAGTGCATAAAACCTATCCCAGCTATTGCTATGCTTGTAATACGTTTGGACATACCCCATTCGATTGTAAAGTGATTGGGTAGCGTAAGGTGATGCATACACAGGAGAATGGTAAAAAAGGAAGTGAGGGGAGGTCTAAGTCGAGGGACAAGGAGCTTCTGCATTCAATAGAGGTGACTAATATAGAACCTACCACAAGTAAGCCACAGCTGGTAAATCATGATTCAGGTCAGGAAGGAGGGCTACAAGTTTAAGAGAAATCTGGTCAAGATCACGGGGTTGAAATTATGGAAGGACAGGATGGCAATAACTGATTTTATAGGGAGAAGGGGTTAGACCAGGTGGTAAAGATCCCTAAACCTAGGCTAGCCTCCAAACTTATAGGTAAAGGGGTATGGTAGAAAGCACCTTCGAAATCTGGGACCAAAGAATAGGGATCCTCGTCTAACCTTGAACACTCAGCACATAGGGGAGGTGTAAATCTTCCACAGCTGGGAAGTGTAGATAGGGTGCAGTTAGATGTTCCAGTACAAGAAGGGGCTAATGGATCCCACAAGACTGGAAAAATAGGACTGAATAAGGGAAAGGGTGTGCTTATGGTAGGAAAGAGCTTGGAGGAACCAAACAGTAAAGATGTGAATGTGGTGACAAATGTGGTGCAATCCGCAGGGGATTTAGGACATGCTCATAATGGAAAGAATTCTTCAGCTCCTATCAAACCTCCAAAATATCCATCTAATAAAATAACTTCCACAGAAGGATTAGTGGGCTACCAGTCGGGCCTTTTAGGAATTGAGAAGTCAAAAGGTACTTCTATTCCAGCAAAATGACTAGGAGGTGAGAGAACCTCCAACCAAGCAATATGATTTTATTATGCTAGAATGTCCGAGGCCTCAATAGGGCCCCGAGACAAAATCGTGTTGTTTCATTAGTGAAACAGCAGTGCTATAAAATAGCTTGTTTTTTGGAAACTAAGATGAACTTGGAAGGTTTGAGACTAATGTTGCAGAATAAGTTTCATGGATGGGATTTTGTGGAGAATTTTGGAGTTATAGATAGAGGAAGAATGTGCACAATTTAGGACCCCCTATGTTTTCAATGCACTATTCTGGAGGTAGGAGAACAATTTATTCATTGCTAGGTATTGTGCCGAGTTACACAAAAGAGCTTCTTTGTTTCATTTATGCATGGACTTTATAGTGTCACAAAAAGAAGGGAAATGTGGCAACACTTATTGGAGTTGGGCTCGGATATATCACTTCCTTGGATGATCTTTTGTGTAGCAAGGGAAATAATGGGATGTCAACCCCCTTTTGGCTTATCTCCTTAAAGATGTGGTAGATTTTCGAATCTCACTTGGGCTGGAAGATGCCCCCTCTTCCAGAGAGTTCGTCACGTGGCAGAAAAATCTGTTATGGGCTAAATTGGATAGGGTCTTACTTAACCAAGATTGGGGATTGGTGGATTACTAGTTTCAACTAACATGTGGCTTGAACACCCTGGTTTCTGTAGTACTGTTGTTGATCAATGGGAGTATGTAATGCTAGGTTCAGCCTAATTTGTGCTTTGTAAGAAGCTAAAGCTGCTGAAACAGCCTTTGAAAGTTCTGAATAAGCAAGTTTTTGGGCATATATTGGATAAGGTGAAAACAGCTACAACAGCTTTTCAGGCAACTTTTCAGGCCTCCATGCAGAGCCCAGATGATTCTACACTCAAATAGGAGGTGATTTCAAAAAGGAAAGCTACGGGGTTCTTATTGGAGGCGGAGAGAAAAATTTTTCTACAAAAAGTGAAATGTACCCATCTAGTAGAAGCAGATAAAAGTACTAAGTACTTCTATGCCATTGCTACAAAACGCTGCCAGCAGAACCATATCTCCCACCTGTTAAAGGAGAATGGCTCTAAGACTTCTTCAATGGGGGAAGTGGTAGATCACATAGTTAGTTTTTATCAAGGACTACTAGATACAACAGTGGCTACCTCCAGTCCAGATAGAAGGGTGATAAACTCATGACCGAAGTTGATAGAGGAGCTTAGTGAGAGATGGATTGCAACAGTGGCTACCTACAGTCTAGATAGGGAATGATGAAGCTCCGGGGCCAGATGGTTATACATCAGCTTTTTTAAAAAAATAATGGAACAGAGTTAGCCCGGATGTCTTATTAGCAGTGAAGGAGTTCTTCCAGTCCGGCAAGCTATTGAAACAGTTTAATCACACCATAATTGCTTGCATCCCAAAGACCAAATCTACTTCAAAAGCTACTGATTTTAGGCCAATAGCCTTCTTGAATGTGGTGTACAAGGTGATAACAAAAATTTTGGCTGAGCGAATGGCTACAGTTGTAGGTAAATTGGTGGACCCTGCACAATTTGTTTTTAATACCTAGAAGAGGTTTGCATGACAATATCTTCTTAGCCCAAAAAATTATTAGAGGTTATACTAGAAAGCGGATTTCCCCAAGGTGTATGGTTAAAGTGGATATCACCAAGGCATATGATATGGAGAGGACTGAGGCAAGGAGACCCTACATCCCCAATCCTCTTTCTATTCTATCTGGACTACCTTTCCTGGTTGTTAAAGGTAAAGACTTCTCAATTGACTTTTCATTTTCATCCAAAATTCCAAAAGCTTGGCATCACTCACTTTGCCTTTGCGGATGATTTGATGCTCCTCTCTCAAGGGGACTTTGTTTCTATTCAAGTACTTTTATAGGCATTGAGAGAGTTGAATGTTGTAACAAGGTTACGGATAAACCCTTTAAAATCTAATATGTACCTACCGAGGGTTTTTAGAATGGATAAAGAATATATACTACAATTGCTGGAATTTCCAGTACGATACCTAGGTGTCCCTTTGGCACCTTTTAAAGTATAAGTGGCTCAGTTTTCTATCCTTCTAGAAGCTATAGAGTCCTACCTAAATGATTGGAAGGGAAAGTCCCTTTCCTACACCGGTAGAATTGAACTAGTAAACTCAGTTATCTAAGTCTGCTCTCATTTTAGCTGCAGGCATTCCCTATACCTGCCACCATACTTGATCAGATAACCTCAATGTGTAGGCTATTTTTATGGGGGGCAAACACTTTAGAGTTGCTTGGGATAACATTTGTGCCCCAAAAACTGAAGGAGGTTTGGGGTTAAAGCATTGTAAAAAGTGGAACTTGGCTCTTCTATTCAAAGTATTATGGAACATACATATAAAAGCTGATTCGCTTTGCATACATTGGATTCATGAAATCTACTTGAAAGGGGCTTCGGTGTGGGAGTGGCAGCCTCATACTAGAGATTCCCCTCTCTTGAAGACAATTGCACATATTCAAAATTTGTTGGTCGAACACTTGGGGGGCCGAAGGGGAGTGGAAGAAAAAGTGCACAATTTGTGAATAAATGGTACATTTTCATCAATAAAATTCTCTTTTATTGCTTGGTTAAGCTACCGTAAGAGACTTCCTACCAAAGACAACCTTATGTTTTTGGAGCTGGACCGAACTTGTTGTTTCTGTCATGATGAAACTGAGTCTGTAGACTATTTATTCTTTAAATGCTCCTTTATCGGGGACATTTGGCGAGGTATTCAAAGCTGGCTTGGTATGACCTGAAATGTCTTCCTTAATAAATGCTGTCAGGCGTATTCGAAAGG
>JAOTAY010021370.1:0-10798 GCA_025629805.1 Erythroxylum baracoense | reverse complement strand
TCAAATTATAAATAAAAAATATTAAATTAAAATAAGAAAATATAAATAAAATAAATTTAGTAAATTAAATATTTCATTAAAAAATATATTATTAGTCGTATAAATTCAAATTATAAATATTAAATTATTAAATTAAAATAAGAAAATATAATGACGATACGTTGGACTTGCTTTCTATTAGTTGAGGGTATAATGGAAAATAATAATTATCAGAAAGTTATTAATGGAAAATAGAATTTTCTACCGCAGAAGTACTTTCCTACTGTAATTCTTTTTCTACTTACCTATTTCTACGGTAGCACTGCACTTTCCTCCAACTTTCAGTTGTTCGCCCGCAAATTCAAACATGTGACTGCGTTTGAAAACTATGATAGATAAGTACTTATCCCCATCGTACCACAGATCCAAACACAACCTAGGTGTTTCTTGAGCTTCGATTTCATGTGAAAATGAACGATCGTACACTAATACAGGAATTATGATCGTTTGTGTATCTTCTGACAGATCCGTACCGCCACTTGCCAAAACTTCACTCTCGTCTTTAAATGTTTAACGACAAAACAAAGGAAATTACCTTTTTAGAACATATGTAATTTTGTTTCATTAAACCAAGAGGAGCCTTCTAAACTAGAAGGGGCCTACTAAACCAAGAAAGAGTTTCTAAGGGATTAGAATAGAAGGATCTTGCAATGCAAAGACAAGTACAAGAGAATATTCATGCAGAAATAATATCAGAGAGTTTGCACATTCCAAGCTCTTTTCTTAACACACAAAATCTATCTTCAGAGAGTGACTTGGTAAAAATGTCAGCTACTTGATTTTTAATACTAACATGCAAAAGATCAATAGTTCCTTTTAAAACATAGTCTCTAAGAAAATGATATTTGATTTCTATATGCTTAGTCCTAGAATGATGCACAGGGTTTTTAGAAAGATTTATAGCATTCGTATTATCACATAATATAGAAAAATGAGAAAAGTTTCGAGAAAAATCCTATAGTTGATGCTTCATCTATAAGATTTGAGCACAACAACTGGCAGCTGCTATGTATTCTGCTTCAGTCGTCAAAAGCACTGAGCAATTTTGCTTCTTGCAGGACCAAGATACTAGACATCCTCCAAGAAATTGACAATGACCACTTCTACTTTTTTGATCGACTTTATCACCTGCATAATCTTTTTATTTATTGTAACCTTGAGTTATAAGCCTAGCTTTGTTTCTTACCACCTTACCATTTTCGTCAAGTTTGTTTCGAAATACTCATCGAGTCCTAATGATTGACTTGTTTTGAGGATGAGGTACTATATTCTAGACTTTATTTTTGTCAAATTGATTCAGTTCGTTTTTCATGGCTGATACCTAGTTTTCGTTAGTAAGGGCTTCTTCAACGGTCTTTGGTTCTATTTGTGAGATGAGAGTCACAAAGTTGTTCTTGAACGATGATCTTGTTCTTAGATTTTCAGAGAGATTTTCAAGAATATATTGATGTGTATCAAGACCTCTCCATTCTCTCGGTGTTTTCCATTGCATAGGCTCCTACTGAGATGAAGGAGCCTACTCTGTTCTAGCTTCAGAGGGGCCTTTTTCATTTTGTAATTCTGAGGGTATTATTAGAGTAGTTTGATTCTCCGATGCATTTTTAGGAATCAAAAGATGCTCTTCATCATCTGAATCAGCTGTTGTTGTCGATGGTAATGCTTCATCAAATACCACATATATCGATTCTTCTATATTTTTTGTTTTTTATTATATACTCTGAATCCTTTATTGGCAGTACTATAGCCTAGAAAGATAGATTTGTCTGATCTCACATCAAACTTTCCAAGGTTGTTTTTTCTATTGTTTAGAACGAAACACTTACAGCCAAAAGCTCGAAAGAAGCAATATTTGGTTTTCTTCCTTTCCATAGCTCATAGGGGATCTTTTTTAGAATAGGTCTTATAAGACATCTGTTAAGAATATAACATGCTATGGATACTGCTTCTGCTCGGTATCCATGAGGTAGTCCACTTTCACACAGCATGGTCCTGACTATATCACCAAAGTTTTGTTCTTTCTATCTACAACTCCATTTTGTTGAGGCATCTTTGGATAAGAAAAGTTGTGAGTTATACCATTGTTGTCACAGAATTCTTCAAATTTTTTGTTATCAAATTCTACTCCATGATCGCTTCGAATTAAAGTGATGCCGTACTCTTTTTCTATTTAATTTTTTTTTGCAAATCTTCTTAAACACTTCAAAAGCATAATCCTTATTTGATAAGAAATAAACCAATGTAAATTTAGAGTAATCATCTACTAGAACAAAAACGTAATGTTTACCACCAAAACTTTGAGTCTTAGTGGGATCGAATAAATCCATGTGCACAAGTTCAAGTGGTTAGCTAGTAGACACCATATTTTTAGAAGGAAAGCTGCTTCTAACTTGTTTACCTTTTAAACAAGCCTTAAAAACCTGATTTCTTTCAAACTTTAAGGTCAGTAGTCCTTTTACTAACTCATTTTTGGACAATTTTGATAGAATGCTCATGTTAGCATGTCCGAATCTTCTGTGCCAACTAAATGAATCCTTTTTTAGAGAGACAAAATACTTAACATTTTGTGAGGACATATCTTCTAGTTGAGTACAATATATATATGATGATTTCTAGAACCAACAAACACAATATTATCATTATGAATATCAACAATTTCAAAATGAGATGTATAGAAAATGACTTTGTAACCTTTGTCACATAGCTAACTTACACTCAACAGATTATGTTTCAAACCATCAACAAAGAGAACGTTATCAATGGAGGTAGAGTCAGAGTTACCAATTTGTATCAACTCCGGTGGCCTTCGCTTTATTTTTATTTGCAAAGACAACAATACCTCCGTCTTTCCTTTCAACAAAGTTGAAATGTGATATTTTACCTATCATGTGTCTCAAACAGTCACTATCAAATATTCATTGATTTTCTCTTGTCTCTGTTTTGAAGCATATTTGCAAAAAAAATTCTCATTTTAGGTACCCAAATTTTTTTGGGTCCTTCCGAGTTAATATTTTGATCTTTCGGCCTCCAAACATACATCTAAGAAAATCTCTTTTTACGAAATTACAAAAATGACTAATGTGACCATGTTTACCACAGTAATCGAACAAAACAGATGAATGATAGTTGTTATGATTTTTGCCACTTAACAGGTTCCTGTTGTTTTGGCTATAGTAGTTGTTAGATTTAACAAAGAAGCTTTTGTATGGCCTGATATTTTTATTTTCATTATATCTCATTCCGGCCTTATCAAAAATGCATTTACCGCTACTAAGAAATGCATCAAGATTCTTCCTTCCATCAACGAAATTTACCGGATCTTTTTCTAAAGATAAAATCTTTCTAACATTTTTCTCCTTTTCAAGTTCTAAGGTGGTGACTTTTTCTTCTAACTGTTTTACCTTATCAGAATCATTTTTTAGCAGCATATTTTCCAGCTTAGCTACTCTTTCTTCCTGAGCTTCCTTTTCAAAAACCTTTTGCTTATAGTCAATCTCAAAAGACATATTCTTGGTCGCCAAATTTTCATTCGTAGATTCCAATGATTTAATCTTACTCTTAAGAGATGTATCGTTGCTTTTGGACTTTTCAACTTCTTTGAAATACTTCACCGTCAATCTTTTATACTAATCATACAATTCGTGATATGCATTTTTCAATTCATCAACTTCAATATCAGAGTCAGAGTAATATACCTCATTGTCTCCTAATTCAGCCATGAAGCAATTGTTGCTGACTTCTTCTGGTTCTTCTTCTTCGAAATTTTTAGAATCCTCATCTAACTAGGCTATAGTCATCGCTTGCTTTCTGAATTTTCTATTCTCTGACTTGTCAAGAAGAGGAAATTTTGGTCTTGTGTGTCCAGGCTTTTTACAGTGATAGCGTACGATTTGATTGTCTTGTGTATTGCTATTGTTGTTGCTACCTTTTGATATGAACCTGTTGTTTATGGCTTTCTTGTTTCCTTCTCTTTTCTTCATCAGTTTCTTTTTATAGAAGCGGGCATACTTTCTTACCATAAAGATGAACTTGTCATCTCCATCTATTTGCAACTCAGTGCCACTTTCATTACTGTTTGATTCGTCAGTTGCTTTCAGTGTCATTCTTTTTCTGTAGGAAGATCCTTCATCTCACTTAAGCTCGGTTTCATGAATCATTAGATTTCCTCATAACTAGTTGAGTGAAATAGTGTCGAGATCTTTTGTCGTTTCTAGAGTTGTCACCTTTAGTCTCTATTCCTTTGGTAGTGACCTCAAAATATTCATTATGAGCTTGTCCTTGGGATATATCTTTCCCAAGTTCTTTAGGGCAGTGATGATGTTGTTGAAGCGTCCGAAGAATTCGTCTATAGTCTTTCCCTGTTTCATGCTAATAGTTTCGTATTAATGCACTAAAAGACTTATTCTATGCTTCTTTACCTCATTTATTCCTTCAAATGTGACTTGAAGTTTGTCCCATATTTCTTTTCTTGTAGAGTAGTATGATATCTTTTCATATTTTTCTAGAGACGTAATTATCAGGTGATGTTTTGCCTAGCATTTAGTTATGCATTTCTCCTGTCAACATCAATCCATACTTCTACGTTATCAGAAGTGAGAATTGTAGCACCAACTTTAATTGCTTGCCATACTTTGATAGCTACATATTAGAGATATATGGTCATTCTCTCTTTTCAGTATGAGTAGCTGTTTCCATTGAAGTAAGGAGGCCTTGAGACGGATTGTCATTCAAAACTTCCCAAGGTGTTTGCCATGTTCTATCACGTGTTGTAAAATACAAAAATGTGAAACCTCGCTCTGATACCAAATGATAAAAGCAAACACACGTAAGAGGAGGTGAATTGTGTGTATAAAAGTTTTCGCAAGTTCTTTCAATTTGTATCATAAACAGATCCTAGTTAAAATAGTAGGAGCCTGCCAAACGATAAAGCCTTTTTAAATGTCAGGAGCTTGTTAGTCAATAGGAACCTTTTATGGGATAGGACTGCTTAAACAGAAGGAGCCTATTAAATGATAAATCCTGTTAAAACAATTTAAAAACAAAAGGCTCTTTTTAAAACTGAAAGGAACCTTTTACAAGTTGAAAACAGAAGGAGCCTCTTAAAAATAACATACACACAATATAATGCAAAAATTTAAAAGTTAAAGAGAGAAAGAAGAAAGACGTAATCGATTTATACTGGTTCAGCTTACAACCCAGGCCTACGTCCAGTCCCTAATTATCCAACTTGTGTATTTCACTTTAAAAATCGAGTATTAAATTTGATAAGCCTCTCCAAGCTGACAAGTAGATAGTTTTCAAGATTCTCCAACCTTTCAGACTCGAAGTGTATAACAACTTTCTAAAAAGCTCACAGAAAAAACAAAATAACCATTTCTCTTGACAGACTGATTTCACTTTCTAAAACACAATAGTAATGATATGATTCTCAAAAGCATAGATGCTGCTCAAAATGTTTCGACAATCTGAATATGTTCGTTCTACTTCATGAGTGTTCTTGCTCTTCCTTCAATAGTCAATTTCTTCAACTAGCCGTTGCTTCACTCGCATCTTTAGTCAATTGGATGGATTTAACCTTGAATAACTTCGATGTCATCTTTGCTAAAAATCTTCTAGTAATCACGGAGCTAATATATGACCTTCATAATTAGTAGGATCCTTTCGAATAAACCATTTCTAATAAGGTAAGTTCATAAAGAAAGTTCTTGCAAGAAAGAAAGCGTATTTCTTATGATTTTATTTCCTTTTTGAGAATTAGATAGTTAATTTTACAACGAAATAAATTCAATTTAAATTTTGAAATATTATATAGTCATCATCAAAATCATTAAATATAAACCTTGAGTTAACAAAAAGGAAGAGGAGAATTTATAAAGGAATTGGAGTAGACACTCATCAGTTAGCAGATCAAATTGTGAATTGGATTCGAGGGATTTTCATTATCAATTACAAACAAAATTCGCTTGGTCAAATAATGAGAAGGAGCTGGTTATTGTAATTTTTGTAGTAACTATTTTTGTTATACACGTTCCTAATATAATTTTGTAGCTGGATCATATGACTCATTGTAATGGTGTATAGTAGTTTTTACTAGATTAATATAATTTCTTCTTCCATCTTTAAAAAAAAATTGACTCTTACATCTTACACTTCTTCTACATTTAGTTTGAGAAATAATTAATTCTTCTGTCTCTTTTATTTTCGAGCCAAACCTAACTGTTCAGATGAATTGAGAGTGAATTAAAGTTACAAGGATTCTATTATACTAGAAAACATCGTTTAATTCGAATTACATTTTTACAAAAATAGTAAAGCAAAATATAAGAATAATGGTCATTTGGCTTTTCTCATTTAACCAAAATTCAATCCAACTTTACGCTTCGATATGAAAGGAAAATCAAGTATTAAATTTACTAACATGAAAGACAATTTATATGGGATACGAAAATATGGTAGTTGGATCTGGTTAGTGAGAGTCGTCAAACTCGTCTACTGTTTACGAAGAAGTATCCATCGCATCAAATGTCCTTGAGAAGAGATGTTTTCTTTACCATATATGTCAACACGTTACGTCGGCAAAGGTTGACGTGGTAGTTGGGAACAGATTCTCTATTACCGTTGCCATTTTTTTGGTTTACAAAGGAAATACGACTAAAAAGCTACGCTAGTGCAGTAATCTGTGATATAAAACTCCTTGCTGGATGTAGTGGATGAGCTCCATGGTTGACATTGGAGGTTCCTGAAGGACATGAAGTCCCTGATTTGATAACAAAGCTAGGGGAGCCAGGCTGTTGGCGCACTGATTCCCTTTCCAACAGACGTGTTGAAACTGGACCTCCCATGCTTAGTGTGTTAACGCACGAATACCTGTCCCCAAAAAATTTTCCTTAGTCAATATTAGTTTAGAGGAAGAAAGAATGTTGATTATCTCTAAAGAGTCCACTTCGATGACAACACATCAATATCTAAGATCCCATGCCAGGGTGAGGCCCGACTTTACTCCCCAAAGTTAGGCAACCAAAGACGAGCCCCTTCCAATATTCTGCATGAATCCCTCACATCACTGTCCGTTACAGTCCCTAAGTAAGCCCCCTCTGGTAGCAAAGTTGGACCTTCGTTTAACCGCCCCATCAGTATTCAATTTGACCCAGCCCGCCGTTGGTTTAGACTATCCAACTAATTTATGCACTGACAACCCCTGTGATTGGAGCACTCGGCTCTCCATAAGTCGAGCCTTATCTATCCAATCAACATAATCCATAACTACTCTAGTGCCTAGTCCTAAAAAATACTCTTATTTCTCTATTGCCATAAAAACTAGCAAGAGACTCTATAGATTGTAGCCCACTCGACTTGTTGTACTGATGAGTGCTTCACAAGATTGGATTTCACCCACGTCTCCTCATCCTGCTAAAAAAAGGCTGCATTGACGACTGCTAAAGGAAATTGAAGCCAGAAGGATTTCACCCTAGGACAATCCTAAATTGCATGCAGTGTTGTCTCTTCTTGGCCACAGAAATGACAGCTGTTGTCCATTGATATATGTCGCACAACTTGCTGTTGGTTGGTCAGTAGTTTTCTCTTAGCCATTAACTAAAGAAATGACCTAATCTTCTGTGGCCCTGCCCATTTCCATATGACCTCCCAGATTCTGTTGCAATTGTCCGTATTACTATCTTCAATTAGGTCATAGGCAGATGCCACTGTGAATTTCCCATTGGTTGTTGGTCCCTACACTACTTTGTCCTCCCCCATTCCTATTCTCAGGGGGCAGATTGCCGCAATAGCCATACGAACTGTGGAAGGAAGAAATTGTTGGAACATATTCTAGTGCCAGTTGCCCCTTTCATCAGCAAAATCTGAAACTTTAGCATAAAACAAGTTATCAGCAAGTTGAGCTGTCGTCACGAATACCAATCATCCACCCAATTATCCAACCAGAAAGAAATTCGATTCCTATTACCTAGTTTCCATTTTATCCCTTGCGTACAAAATGCGACATTGCTGATTTCCCCCTCCAAATAACTGAGGCCCCATTTCTATCCAGCATTTGAGGGATGTAGTGATCATCTAATTGATATTTTGCCCTAAAAAGTTGGACCCATAAAGCTGTTGGTTTAGTAAGCAAATCCTAGCCCAACTTTCTGAGTAACGCATCATTTGAGGATCGAATTCTTTTAATTCCAAGGCCCCTTGCTTTTTTTTGGCTGGTAGACGACCTTCCGGTTAACTAAATGCATTTTCGCTGATCTGCCTTTGAACCCCAGATAAAATCTGTCATTATCTTCTCCAAGTCATCGCATAGTTGCCTCGAAAGTCTTACTATTTGCATCGTGTAGATGGGTAAGGACGAAATTACTGATTGGGTTAAAGTGACTCACCCGGTTAAAGACAGAAAACGCACACTCCATTCTATCAGTTTCTGATGTGCTTTATCCAGGATTTATTAATACGTGTTCCTCTTTGTACGCTCGTGGATCAATGGTAATCTTAGATATTTTCCAAGATTTTTCGTAATTGGAATCTGAAGGTCTTGATTGATTCGTCGCGTGTTATCCCGTGAAACATTCTTAGAGAAAAAAATTTGAGTTTTATCAGTGCTAATTTTTAGTCCTGATGCCTTATAAAAGTCTCCAAAGTCCTTGCTATCACCAGTATCTGAGATTCCTTAGCTTTGGCAAACAAAACGAGGTCATCTGCAAAGAAAAGATGGGATATGGAAGGCCCTATATGCCGCAACTTAAACGGTTTCCAGTTCCCTTGTCCCACCTCATGTGATATAAGGTGACCTAGCGTTCCATGCACATCACGAACAGATAAGGTGAGAGCGGATCGCCTTATCTAATACCTCTTGAAGGATTAATCGGATTAAAAAGATGGTCATTCCAAGAAACTTGCATTGAAACCATAGTCACAAACTTCATAATGACACTTATTAAATTATTAGGTAACCCAATATCCGTTAAAGTGTCATGAATAAAGTCCCATCGAAGTCGATCGTACGCTTTTTCCAAATCTACTTTGATGGCAAGGAATCTGATTTTCGCCTTCTTCTTTCTCATCGAATGGATTACTTCCTAAGCGATGATAATGTTATCAGTTATATGCCGGCCAGGAATAAAACTGCATTGATTTGCCACCACAAGATAGTCAAGGTGAGTCTTCAACCGATTCACAATAACTTTAGAAATAATCTTGTAAATCACGAAGCAGAGGATAATTGGTTGAAACTGAGAGATATGCTTCGGAAAAGAGACTTTGGGAATCAATACTAGGATGGTATGATTCAGTTCCTACTCCCAGCACTCCGGTTTGAATACTTCCTGAATAAAGCCACCATGTTTGGTCTAACCTTACCTTATTGTTTCTGGAAAAATAATGCATTAAACCCATCTATTCCAGGAGCTTTATTGGGATTCATGTCAAAAACTACATTTTTGATTTCTGTTACATGGACTGGAGTGTTGAGGTCCTAGACCCTCTCCACCGATAAGAAAGGGAAGGCTCCGGACATCGGGAACTGATAATTGTCCCCCTCTTCGTTATCATACAACTGACTAAAAAACATTCTGGCCATGAGTCTCATTTGCACTGGATCAGATATCATTGTTCCAATATCATCAATAAGTCGCTTGATCTTCAGTTTCTGTCTTTTGGACATAGTGATAGTGTGATAATATTTAGTATTGCGATCATCCTGCAACAACCATTCACACCGGGATTGCTGCTAATAAATCTCCTCCTTACACAGCACCTAAAGTAGTTCTGCACTTAGCTTATCTTCCAGTGCCAAAAGCGAGTTCGAGTTGTCAATCTCTAGTGCCCTCTGAATACCCTCCAATCGAGCTAGAAGCCTTTTTTACGGTGGAATATGTTGTCAAAAATTAGCTTGTTCCATCTTATAAGGTGGTTGGAAAATTTGGCAAGAGACTGTCTCAATGTCTCCTCTGCAGGTAACCAATGCTCAGCTACCACATCATCAAAGCCTGCATGCGCTAGCCAGGTAGTTTGGAATCGAAACCCTGGTGGCCCTATATCCCTCAGTTGTGGTTTTTCTAATTGAATCAGTAGAGGCCTGTAGTCGGAGCCAAGGAAGGGTAAGTGATGATTCACCTTGTGGGGGAATTTTTCTAACCATAACATAGAACCAAAAACTCTATCTAGTCTAGCCTGCATAGTTCCTCATTACCAGGTAAACTTCCATCCTACATATCCCAAATCATGCAATCCACATCCATGCATCCATTCCCTAAAATTTTTATTAACAACTAGTGTAGTTTTGGAACCTCCCCTTTTATCTGTGACCTCCAATTTAGCATTAAAGTCCTGTCCAATAAGCCAAGGTTTGTGAATTGAACTTCCTACCCATAATGATGCTAGAGAATGTACTGATTTGCAAATTATGGAGTAGTGTACACTGCGGTAAACTTGAAAGAGCAGGATCCATGCTTGACAGTAGTGTGAATAAATTGCCTATGAGCTACTTTCACCGAGATATCAAAATCTATCGTCGATAACAACCATATCCCTCCAGCAAAACCTTCTGCTTCTACTCGAAAAGAAAAATCAAACCCCAGTTTATGAACTAATTTGTGAGCTCATGTTCCACTGATTCGAGTTTCCATTAATACCAAAATTCTTGGTTTGTACTTACGAATGTAATTCCTCATGTAACAGCAACTCTAGGGGTCGCGTGATCACTTGAGGTCCTACGGGACGCAAAACACGGACTCACCTGGGCGATCCCTCGCGTAGGGGGCCC